>JAYMSP010003154.1:0-20859 GCA_036897095.1 Plantago elongata
GAAAGTAAAAGTGTCGTTGTTCATTCCTCGCATTTCAGTTATGTATCTATTTATCTGTCTGACTGTATGACACTGACTTTGATTAGTTGTCGATCCCTGATTGACTCAACTAGTGATTGTAACCTCTAACTGTAAACTATAGAAGACCGTGTCTAGGAATTACAAAGTGTTATTGATGTGAAGTTATGAGTCAGTCTAAGTGACAGTGTATGCTGAAAATGATATGATTTCCCAAGTGACAGTGTACTAAAGTGAAAGTGAATTCTGGAAATGTTTTCCAGCTAGTGAAGTGATAAAGTGACAGTGTGCTCTGCATGTCACGAAAACCATTTTTCTAAAAACGGCAACCACACACTATTTTCTGGAAAACTGGGAACCGTATCCATTTATCGCTGTGTAATCAGCCTGGATCTTTGATCCTGGAGTGTTGCTATGAAAATAGCGTGGACCTATGGTCCTGAAGTGGCTGTGCAAACAGCATGAGTTTCGACCCTGAAGTGTTGCTATGCAAATAGCGTGGACCTCTGGTCCTGAAGTGTTGCTGTGAAAACAGCGTGGGTTTCGACCCTGAAGTGGCTATGAAAATAGCGTGGATCTCTGATCCTGAAGTGTTGCTGTGCAAACAACTTGGGAGACGATCCTGAAGTGAGTGATACTGGAAATCCCAATAAAAAAATCGTTAAAATGCCTGATCAGCGTGTCGTGTTGGTTTTCCGCATTTATTATATTCATACGCATTTCATGCATGGTTGATTATCCTCACTGAGTTTTCGTGACTGACACTCTCTTTGTTTTTAATAAATTGCTTTCTCAGATTTTGAGCACGAGGACAAGCTTTGGTAGCTCAGACAGCCGGACAATTGGCAAATTTCTACTGCTGCAGTTCTAAGTAGATGTGTGTTTTCTATTTTCTACTTTCAGTTCACTTATCCCGTACATACGGTGTGCAACGGATAAAGTATTGTAATATTTTAATAAATGTGTATTTGAAATGTTCGTCACGACCCTTGACGTCTAGACCAGATCCAGGGCGCTACAGTGATGACTGGCTTCCGGTGTCAGGCCCTGGGAAAAGCTAAAGTGCCACCTTTCCTTGTTTAAATTCCAGTGTTCATTCTTGTTTCTTTATCTGTCTGTCTATCGTTACCTCTGCTACGCGATGACTCTGACTAACCCGTCTTGAGTACTAATTGCGAGAATTTGGTTTCTAATGCGTCTATTGAAATTGAATTTCAGCAAGTGTCTTGCATCTGATTGATCGTCATAATGTTATTGTTTTCCAGTGAAAGAGCATTTGATTGTATCATGTTATCTTGCATAAACTACATTGCATGAAAATGATTTTCTGAAAAAGCAACCACTCACTATTATTTTCTGAAAATTGAAGTGTTATTGAAGTTGGGGTATATACCTTGCAGCAATGGCGCTGGGTGATGTCACCTGCAGCGTTAAGTGTTCGGGCTAGTGTTTAATTATGGACTATTCAACGGTCCTTAATATGGGTTGCGGTGGGTCGCTGCCCACCATCCAAGCAATTCCGAAGGTCGCGCCTTCCAAGTGTTTGACCAATACCTGATCAGTTTGGTCTAAGTCAAGGCAGTGACTGCATTTCAGTACTGTAAATCTGGCACCTTTCATCTGCTAAGATAAGTGAAGTGATTGATTGTTCCCGGTTTTCCCCTTTTCGATTTAAAATTGATTGATTAAATGTGAAGTGGTGGTTTGTTGTATTGTTCACATGCATATTTACATTTCATGCATGCCTGATTATCCTCACTGAGTCGTATGACTGACCCTCTTTCGTTTCCATAATGTTTTTCTCAGGACAAGAGCAAGAGGAGGGGTTCGAGTAGGTTAGCTGATTGTTCGAGGGTAGAGTGTGCTATTTCCACGTACTGGAACATGGGTTTCTTTATGTTTTCAACCTATAAAATTATATTTGGATTTGTAATAACTAGTACTTTATTTATATATCGGAGTGTTTGGAAGTCGGCATTGTTCCTTGACTTCCGGACTAGGTTGGGGCCTTACACGCACCCAAGTCCCACTAGTTTCAATACAAATCTGGCCAGGATTTGCACCCCTTGCGCCCGCGTAGAAGGTTTTCCATAACCTCACCATCACACTTAGAAACTATAATGATGCAATAGGTTATAAACTAGAGATGACTTTCATTTGCAAGAAATGTTGGATAAACCCACTCATTCTTTCAACTTTAAGCATTTGTTCCTCACTAACCCAAGGTCCGTTTTGGGCATGCAATTTATCAATTCGAAGCTCTTACATAGTATCTTACGACTATATAATTTTATCACTTAATTAACGAATAATTAAGAAGTAGTCGCATAGCAAACATACCCCACAAGGCATAGTTTACTAATACTTTTCTTAATAAATTCCAACAAATTGATGCCACGGACAACCAGTAAACTATCACCTTCCAAAATCACCTTCTGGTATCCTCAATCATGGGCCAAAGTTACTACCAGTATTGCAGCATAAGCCTCCGTGATCAAGGTATCTGGGGAACCTTGCAGACGTGTTAAAATAGATAAAGTTTGTGCACCGAAAAATAAAAATTTGAAGATGAGAACAAAGCAGAAGAAGTGAACGCTTAAGAACTGGATCAGGAACACAAAGATGCGACACACTGGATAACAACTTGCGGAGGGAAGCGTTTAAATTGATTGGTCTACCTAGACCAACCATACCAGCAAAAAATTTGTACTAAATCAGTACTTCAGAGCTCTTGTCCCTTGGATCAATCAAACATTGATATCAGCAATCCTCACATTTAGTTTCATACTAATGTAAAAGTCATTTATCTCCTTGTAGTCTGTAGATAGGATTTACCTTCCTCTATAAATAGTCTGTGGTAGAGAACTTTGTAAACAACTGAAATTTATATTCAATAGATAAAATTTCTCCAAGTGTTATGGCTTCGGCGTATTCTCTGATATGGCATCAGAGCCAGGCTTGTTAAGTCGGAGCTTTCTGATTTTATTAGCCTATCTTATTCTTACGTGCTCATACTCTTTTTTTTTCTTTCTTCGACTTGAAAAGGTAAAATCATGGCAGGACATGTAGTTGCTGCTCATGAAGATCCTTTTAGTCCATATTTTCTCAATAGTGCTGATCATGCCACATCTGGAGCAACTACTTTGATCCTTGATGGTTCAAACTACCACGTTTGGTCAAGAGAATTCTTAATGTCTCTTGACATCATGAACAAAGTAGGCTTCGTGGATGGGACGGTTTTTCCTCCCGATTGCACAAGAGCTTACGGCTTGGAAAAGATGTAACAAGCTTATTTTATCATGGTTGCATCACTCAGTGACAAAAGAAATCAAAAACACTATCATGTATATTGAATCAGCCAAAGAGGTTTGGGAAAAGATCAAAACTAGATATGCTCAGCCGGAAGATGTTAGAGTCTTCCAGTTAGAACAAGAGCTTAGTTTTCTTTCTCAAAAGAATGATTCAGTGTCAGATTACTTCACTAAACTAAATGGTGTGTGGGAAGAAATCAATAACTTGAACCCTCCTCCATATTGCACTTGTGGCCACTATTTATGTGATGTTGCTTCAAACTCAGGTGTGCACTATGAAAAGAAGAAAAATTTTCAAATTTCTCATGGGGCTGAATAGCACATATGAAACAGTTAGAAGTCAAATCACACTCATGAGACCAATTCCTGAAATGGATATTGTGTACTCCATGGTCTTGCAAGAAGAAAGGCAGAAGATGGTGAGGAATCATGTTCACAGCAGCATGGATGCAACTGCCATGGATGTGGGATATAAAAGAAAAGATAAAGCAATTTCTGTATGTCAAAATTGCAAGAAAACTAGGCATGCAATAGAGGATTTTATGTACTGCTCTTGCTGTGAGAGATATGGACATACTCTCCAGACTTGTTTCAAAATCCATGGTTACCCTGAGGGATATAAGGGTAAGAGAGAAAAGATGATTGGTTCATCTGGAACACACTGATGAACATATTCAGCAGCTGCTAGCTCTTGCTCAAGAGCAAAAGAAAAGGAATGTGAAGAAAGGAGATGGTGTTCTGGTACACACCACATGTAAATTTTCTTTTTGATCCTAAAATAAGATGGATATTTGATTCTAGAGCCTCAGACCACATAGTTTGTGATAAAAAATATCTACAGACTAGTGTTAAAACTATTAAGGCAACAGTGACAATGCCTGATGATGCTACTGCACTTATTTCTCACATAGGAGGCATTCACTTAAACCAAAAAATTACTCTTAAAGATGTCTTATGTGTTCCCTCTTTCAATATAAATCTCATTTCTCTAAGTAAAGTCACTGTGGATAATGATATATTCTTTGTCTTTGGAAATAATTGTTGTTATGTAATGCAACAGCTCAAGAACCAGACATGGAAGAGGATTTTTCAGATTGAGGCAGTACATGGTCTGTTTTATTGGAAGAACGGTGCAGATGAAGGAAATCGAAGAACATCAGTTTATGCTTTAACTAAGCCAGAAATAAGAACTACTAGAGTTCATAGCCATCTCTGACACAATAGACTATGACATCTATCCAATTAAAGGCTCTCTCTTATAGAGGTTGAATTTCCTTTTGTTAAGAATGAGCAACACTCTGAATGCATTGTATGTTTGAAATTAATGCAAAAAGAGAGCTCCATTTCCTAAAAGTAGCAGCAACTCTACTTATATTTATGAATTACTGCATTGTGATGTATGTGGGCCATATTCTAAAGCAACCATACATAATCAACATTATTTTTTTACAATAGTAGATGACTTTAGTAGAATGACATGGGTGCATTTACTAAAATACAAATCAGATGTGAAAGAAACACTGATCAACTTTGTTAATCTTGTAGAAAATCAGTTTAATATTCAAGTTAAGAAAATTAAAACAGATAATGGACTTGAATTTAATTTGGGAGATTTCATTACAACAAAAGGTATTGTTCATCAAAGAACATGCCCATATACACCTGAACAGAATGGTGTTGTGGGAAGGAAACACCAACACCTACTGAATGTCGCAAGAGCTCTAATGTTTACATCATTCTTGCCAATCAAATTTTGGAGAGAAGTAATAATTCATGCTTCTTATTTAATAAATAGAATCCCAACTCCTAAACCAAATAATAAATCTCCATATGAACTTGTTCAAAACAAGAAACCAAAATATTAAAACTTAAGGACTAAAGGGTGTATGTGTCATGCATACACAAGCACAATTAATAGATCCAAATTTGATGCAAGATCAAAAGAATGCATCTTTCTGGTTATTCACCTAATGCCAAAGGATATAAACTTTATGACATTCAAGAAGAAGATTTTCTTTACTAGAAATGTTCATGAAAATGTATTTCCATTTATAACAACAAAAAACACTGATAAAATGGAAAATGACCAACTCAAATGTGAAATTTTGAATATGGATATATTTTCACTGAATAAGAACAAAAACCCATCTGATATGATAGTACCACCTGCACAAGATTCAGTGGAGGGCCCAGCTGTGATTGCAGAGACAGAAAGCACACAACTCTTACCTTCTGGCACTAGAAACCAAGAAGTGACTGCAGAGACAAAAAAACATACAACTCTCACCTTCTGGCCCTAGAGACCAAGAAGTGATAGAGAAGAGACAGTAGTTATGGATAATATTGCAGAAAATGATGAAATAGTGGTGGAGTCTAATAACACACCACCACCAACATTAAGGAGATCTCCCAGAGCTAGTAAGACTCCAACATATCTTCAGCAATTTCATCATGTAAAGTTGCCTAAAACTAAAACCTATGTTATTCAAAAACATATAACAAGTAACTATCCTCTAGATAAGTTTCTTAGCTATGATAAACTTTCAAAAAAGCATAAAACATTTTCTGTAACCCTATCATTGCTTGAAGAACCAAAAACTTATGAGGAGGCAATAAAACACATAACTGGAAGGAAGCAATTGTAGAAGAGCTGCAAGCTCTAGAAGAAAACAAAACATGGTCAATAATAAAGAAACCACCTCATGTTAAACCTATTGGATGTAGATTTGTCTTAGAACAAAGCTCAATTCAGAAGGTAAGATAGATAAGTATTAGGAAAGATTGGTAGCCAAGGGCTTTACCGAAAAGTATGGGTTAGATTAGATTATGAAGAAACATTTAGCCCAATCGCTAAACTAACTTCAATCAGGACCTTATTAATTGTTGCAGCAAAAAATAATTGGCACCTTGAGCAACTAGACACACATAATGCTTTTTTGAATGGGGATCTTGATGAAAAAATCTATATGCAACTCCCTCCAGGTCTTTGTATCAAGGGGGACCATACAAAGTATGTTTGCAAATTAAACAAATCCCTGTATGGACTTAAACAAGCCTCTAGGCAAAGGAATTCCAGGCTAACAAAGACCTTAACCTCGTTGGGTTTCATTCAATCGAAGAATGAATACTCATTATTCATTAAAAATTGGGCAAATGGTGATTTCATTGCATTATTGATATATGTGGATGATATCATTATGGCAGGCAATAATAAACAAAATTTAGATAAAATAAAGGCACATTTACAGAAAGAATTCAAAGGTAAGAGATTTTGGGAAATTAAAATTCTTCCTAGGATTATAAATAGCAAGAAGCTCTTCAGGCATACATTTCTCAAAGAAAATATGCTACCGAAATCATAGAGCAAGCTGGTCTATTGGGGTGTAAACCATAAATTATACCAATAGAGAAAAACTACAAATTACAGAAAGGAACGAATGAAAGTGAATTTCATCAAGATCCGACCAGCTACAGGAAAATGATTGGGAAACTAATATACTTAACAATAATGAGACCTGATCTTAGTTATACATTGAGTATATTAAGCCAATTCATGGAAAAACCAACCAAGACACATTTAGGTGCAGCTATAAGAACCTTAAGGTACATTAAAGGAACCTTGGGAGAAGGACTTTTCTTAGTTCAAATCATAATATGCAGTTCAATGCCTATTGTGATCCAGATTATGCATCTTGTCCTGATTCTAGAAGATCAACCTTAGAGTATTGCATGTTCCTTGGAGACTCTCTAATGAGATGGAAATCTAAAAAGCAAACCACAGTAAGCAGATCATCTGCAAAGGTAGAGTACAGATCCATGGCTCTAGCATCCTGTGAAATAATGTGGCTTAGGAGATCGTTTGGAGATCTAACTGTAAAAAAGGACTATCCAGTCAAATTATATTGTGATAACTAATAGACAATTTTCTTAGCTAGAAATCCAGTGCTACATGAAAGAACTAAGCTTGTGGAGGTAGATTGTCATTACATAAGAGAAAGAGTTCAAGAAGGAACAATTGAAGTACTATATGTTAAAGGAAAAGAACAAATCGCAAAATTTCTAACCAAAGCGGTTTCTTCATTTGAGATTAAGCATTATATGATCAAGCTAGGCATGAGAAACATCTATGCATAGCTTGAGGGGGAATATTAAAATAAATAAAGCAGAAGAAGTGAATGCTTAAGAACTGGATCAGGAACATGAATGCGACACACTGGATAACAACCGAGTTTAAATTGATTGGTCTACCTACACTACAAGAATGTAGTTTTGTAACGATGGATGTTGTCCGTCATTACGACTAACGACGAATGAAACAATCCGTCGTAATGTTACGACGGATTGTTTAATCCGTCGTTAGTTTAACAACGGACAAAGCCTTCTGTCGTTAAAATGTTTGACCGAATTTAAAAAAAAAAAGAAAAACTAAACTTACAACGGATACATTTACCCATCGTAAGGCTAACGACGGATAAAAGTATCCGTCGTTAGCCTGTTATAAGAAACGAGACAGTGGCTTTTCTTCCCCATTTCCGCCATTGCCCGTTTCTTCCTTTCTTCCCCAATTCTGAAACCCTCCCCCGTTTCCGGCCAAACTCCGGTAAAACTGTCCCGATTCCGGCCAAGGTTGGTAGCAATTCGAAGATCGTCAAAGGCTAAGGTCATTTATTTAGTCAATTTCAAGTTTCAACCGCTAATTTCATCGGATTTGAGGTATTTTGGCTAAACCTTAATTATTCAAATTTGGGAATTTTGTTTAATTGGATTAGTTGGAGTATGTAGTGGTTTGTTTAGTTCATATTAGGTATGAATTTAGTGATGTGGAATTGATATGTGTATGAAGAAATTAGTACCTAAATTAGTTGAATTTGATATATTCGCATATGTTGTAGGAATGAAAATTATGTTTAGTTTAGTTTTATGAGATATTTATTGGTTTGAAAATTTTGGAAATTATGTTAATTTAGACTAATTAAGTTGATTAATTGTATTTTTATGGGAGTATACTAGGTAGTTCAAATTTGAGTAATTGTATGTTTATGTTAATTAGTATTCATGTTAAGTTATCCGTCGTATAGTAGCTTTGAGACCGTTTGGTGATATATGTGTAAAATATTTTATATTTAAAATTTGTGGAACGTTTTAGGGAGAATTATACGTAATAAATTGATTTGTAGTTGAATTTTAGTAAGACCTACTTAGACGTGTCAGGTTAAAAATGAGTACCGATCGGGAGAGGCGGGGGTTGGGGTATCCTATTGAAGTCTTGTGGATAGATCTACTGTAGTGGAAGTAGTGTGTATTGGAGCGGTACAACTGACTTAGGAACTAAATCAGTAATTAGAAGAAGTTTAATATCTAGTTTGATTATTAAATCTTAGATGATTTTGATTCGGATATGTACTAGCTAGGATTGTATGAAAGATCAAAAAAACATGAGTTGCATGTAATTTTGAAAAATATTGAGTTATTGTAATGTAAAATGCATGTAGTTCTGTGTGTCATATCAGCATTTTAGTATGAATTTACGGATTAACTAATTATAACGTTAAATGCATTTAATAAAGTATTGGTGATAATTTAAGACGTAAGTTAATTAATTAATAAATGTTCTACTACTAATAAATGAAGAAGCAGGTTGATATAATATTCATCAATTATGAATCCCGACCGAGAATGGATGTACCAACGCATTGTTAATGGGAGAGTTGAGGCAAGTTTCGTGGAAGGGGTTGAAGCTTTCATTGCTTCTGCAATGTCACATCCGAATTGTTTGAGTGGAGGGATGATGATGTGCCCTCGTAACCAAAATAAATTTCAAAATAGAAAATCTTTACCACCTGCAACGGTGATGGACCATTTGAAACGTAAGGGTTTCGTACCTGAGTATTTTGTATGGACCTCTCATGGTGAGACACATGTACCGTTCATGGTCTATAAGAACTTGTTGAAATGTAAAAGAAATAAGGAAAATCTTAAGGGATTACTAGTACTATGTCCAATGCTAATTCTGCTCGTGATCGAGTTGAGCAAATGGTGTATGATGCTGTTGGTCATGAGTTTAATATTGATGATACTACGGAGCCTGGAACCGAGGAGGATGTACAAGAGCCACCAAATCCGGATGATCAAAAGTTCTTTGAGGCAGCAACGAAGCCTGTATATCCGGGGTGTCCACTAACGGAGTTGTCTTTGTTAGCTCGGCTAATGGCTTGTAAGAGTGATGGTCATCAATCTGAAGCGAGCTTCGATCAGTGGGTACAACTAATGAAGGAGCTAACACCTGCCAGATCGAGCGTATATTTTTACCAAGCTTCTTTGATTCTATGGAGCACTTGCCAGTCCACCTCCATCATGAAGCGAGGCTTGCTGGACAGGTTTAGTCAATGGGTGTATCCATTCAAGAGGTAATGAAAAACCTGTCTTTATTCGCAAGTACATGTATTTCATATAATTGTAATGTTTTCCCTTCACTATACATGCGTTCCAGATACTTGGGCAAATTGAAGAAGTATGTCAGTAACAAAGGTAAGCCTGAGGGATCAAAGACGAATGCTTACGTTCGAGAGGAATCTGCAACCTTCTCTGCTCTTATTACTTTGAACATGATGTGTTGACAAAGACATCTAGACCGGCTAGAAATGTTGATACATTCGATGTTGGAGAGGATGATGATCGAGCTATTTCTGTTTTCAGAAAGTCAGGGAGGGCTAAGGGGAAAAAATACAATGTATTGGAATGACGAGAGGGAATTCAACGCATCACACTATTACGTCCTAACTAATTGTGCTGGAGTTTAAAAATATATGACAATTTTTGCTGGGTAAGTATCTAATTCATCAATATATACATAATGTATTAATTCTCAATAATTTTGAAATTTTAAAATAATAATAATAACGAATGCATGCTATCGTCTCAACAGTATATTCAAAGAGCATTGTCTTGCAAAGAATCCAATTATGGCAGATGATGAAATTGAAAACCTGCTAGACGAGAAGTTGACTGAGCAATTTCTAGATTGGTTTAGGGACTATGTTCGGGATCCTGTGAATAAAGTCAACTATCTTTACTTAGAGTCTCTAGATGAGGGTCCATTGAGAGTTGCCCACACATTCCCGTCGTACATAGTTAACAGTCTTAGATTTCACACAATGGATTCTAACACGGACATGTCCAAAAGCAATTCTGGGGTGTGTGTGAAGGGGGCTAATCAAACCTCATCAGAGAATAACTTTGACTTCTACGGGAAATTGAAAAGAATTATTCGACTTGAATATGTAGGATTGCCTTTGAAAAGAACAGTCATTTGCGATGTTGACTGGTATGATCCCACTCCAACTGGTACTCGGGTGCACAAGGAGTACGAAATGGTTGAGATTAATCATAGGAAAATGTACCATAGTAAATACGAACCTTTTATCCTGGCTGATCAAGCAAGCCAGGTCGTTTTCTTTGAATATCCAAGCCTGAAACGAGGCAAGGCGGACTGGTTAGCTGCTATACATATACGAGCACGCTCCAGGGTAGAGTATATTCACAAAGACAAATCTATTACCAACTCGTATCAAGGAGAGTCTGTTGATGATACAGTTAGGAATCATGTACATGCAACTAATGAATGACAATGAATATGTAGATTTAACTAATGGCAATGAGGAAGAGGATATGTGTTTTCTATATTTCACGTTACTTGCTGAATATCCTAACATGTATTTTACTTATGCAATGTTTATGTTTTACTTCACTATTTCTAGTTATATCTTGTACTAATATAATTTTCTTTTGCATTGCCAAATTCTCTTTCAGATGCCACGCCATAGGAAGTGTACATACACCTCCCCAGGACTAGTGGGACCTGGAATGGGGACAGACCGAGTGGTAGTAGTCCTCCACTCGATGGCATTAGTGGTAGCAGCAGTCAGGGTGACACTCATGTCAGCTAGACCCCACCTGGTTCAGGATGTGAGAGCGTGTCTACTTCTTCTGATTTAGAGGAGTTCTCCGACGATGGCTGCCCTTATGGGCTAGAGATAGTAGACAGAGCCAAGTACTAAGGAAGGCCGATTATGTTCATTAACGACCCGGATTAGTAAGTATTTATTCTTGTGCAAATACATAGTTGATAATTACGTATAAATGAAATGACCTTCTCATTTACTAGTAATAAACATTTGATTCATTGATATGTGCAGGTTTTGGCCTAAGAATATATCTGAGGAGTTAACTAATATCATCAAGACCCGCAGGGAGAAGCCTGGTGAAGGAGGAGAGAAGTGGTCAACGCTGAGTGATGCGACCAAGCATTTCTACTTTGATGAGCTTAGGGTAAGCATTTCCACTTAGAGTCTCATGTTTTAATTTGTCAAATTTGTTTTCATGATTATGTTTGTTAAATGACTGAACCTGGGTGATATGTTAGTCACCGTACATATTAGTAAATTGTTGGACTCTTTGCATGTGTGGTATGTTAGCCACTTAACTTGGGTGATATATTAGTCACCATTGTATTAGTAAATTATAGGACTTATGTGTGGTATGTTAGCCACTTAACTTAGGTGATATGTTAGTCACCATTGTGTTTCTTTGACTTGGTGATATGTTATTTGTATGATAGCATTTGAATTGATGATTTGTCTATATGATATTGATGCAGAAAAAGTTCAACATTCCCAATCGAATGGTGAGTTCGTTGTGGCCTGCCTTTGAGCGTCTAGGTACAAACTAGTACAAGTGTTATGTCCACGACATGAAGAGACGCCGGTCTAAAAAGCCAGATCACTTGACTCCAGAGCAGTGGCAACAGTGGAAAACCTATTGGCAGGATAACTACGTGCAAGGCACCTCCTTACAAGAATCAACAGAACCGGCTAACTGAGCCTCGATATGGAAAAGGCACCACCAGGCATCACTACGGGTCTCGCGCTGTTGTTACAGATAAAGTGATGTCGGTAAGTATTGTATTATTTTTACTTCAATCTAATCTATTCACTTTTCGTATTTTATTGATTTGCTGTTTGAATATAATTCACAACGATTATAACTTGATTCGTCATGTTTGTACAACAACTGGCTAAGGAACCGCGGACACTCCTTCAAGAGATGATGAAGGGGAAGTCGAAGGGAGGTGTTTAGGTAGACGAGAGGGCCGAGCAGATAGCGGTACAATATTTCTTTCTTTACACTTTCATACTTATTTTTTTAATTTCTACTGTAACAAATAGAAGTTTTACTTATACGAGTATCCTAAATATTGAAGTCTGAGGTGCAGAGGAGGATCGATGAGAGGACAGAGACTGAGGAGTTGTCCATTGAGGCGCATGACCGTATCTTCTTTGAGGTGCACCCAACCAGACGAGAAAGGTCGGGTTTACAGAGTGGGGAGTCTAGGAAAGAAACGTGCGGCCAGCTTCTCCATCGGTCAGTCATCCTCAACGAAGTCAGCAGGTCGCCATTTTACTCACCAGGAGGTCGATGAGATAGTCACTCCTCTACAACAAGAGATTGATTCTCTACATAACAAGTTCGAGGCACACGAGGCCAAAATAGAGCAAGAGATAGCTGAGATGAGAAAGATGATGGAGCACATGAGCTAGTGTAGCCTTTACCCATCCCGATGGTGGAGCGGTCCAGGGACCGAGCAAGGTGTCCTGCAGCCTAGAAGAAGAGGGGCCAACAGGTTTGAACACATTTGCACTGTAGAAGCCTAGATAGTGACGAGCATAAGCAACATAATCCAAAGGTGAGTAACGCAGTTGCTCGTGAAACACTCGATTCCTATTGTACCAAATACACCAACATGATACAACAAAGAAATCAAAGTCTTTGCTATCCATACGAATTCGAACCCCATTGATCCAATCCCAAGTTGAGTCACAGTGAAAATAAATCGAAGAGGAGGGGATATTAGCTGATGCCCAAAATATCCTAGCATAATGGCAGTCTCTCATAATATGAAGAAGAGATTCAAAATCAGCATTGCAAACATGGCATAATTCTTCCTGGATGATGTGCCTTCATTTCAGTTTGAAGGAGGTGGGAAGAGAGTCATGCAAAAGCCTTCAAAGAAAATGTTTAAGCTTACCGGGAAGTTTCAGATTCCAAACAAAGATCCAATTACGATTGGAAGGAGAGGAAGAACTACCCTGGGCAGCAATCCACTTCTTGTGCTTAATGGAAACAACCAAGTGGTAGGCCGAGGAAACTGTGTAGTAGCCATTCCTCGAGTAATGCCAAATCAATGAATCTTCCACGAACCTGTTAGTGATAGGAATGCGCAAATCTCATCAATGTCATCCTGCCAAATCAAATGGTTAAGAACGGGAAGATCCCATTCATCAAAAGAAGGGTGAATAAGAAAGGAAACAGGTAGAGGACCCTCATGATGGAAGTCCATTGTTTTAATTTTAAAAGAATCTACACCCGGAATCCATTTGTCCTTCCAGACATCAATATTTTCTCCATTACCAATCCTCCATCGAGTCCCTACATTGACAAGTTCCAAAGCTTCACAAAAACTTTTCCAATTATAAGAAGAATTAGATTTGGGAGAAGCATGGAGAATGTCAATAAGGGGAAAATATTTTGCTTTAAAAACAAGGCTAAGAAGCAAATTGGGATTATCATGAATCCTCCAAATCTGTTTTCCAAGCAATGCAAGATAAGGCATGGCGATCTCGAAAGCCTAGCCCTCCATCTCTTTTACTCATGGTCAAAGTTTGCCAATTAATAAAATGCATCTTATCTTGGCCATCCTCACTCCACCATAAATTATTAATCAAAGATTCAAGGTCTTTAATAAGAAAATTCGGAAGTTTGAAGCAGCTCATGACATAGGTGGGATTGCTTGGAGAATAGATTTGATGAGAACTTCTTCACCTGCCTTGGACACAAGCTTGCCATCGAAGGATTGAGCTTTCTTCCAAAGCTTATCCCTCAACCAATCAAAGACCTCTTTCTTATTGTTTCCCATAGTAGTGGGGAGTCCCAAATATTTCTCGTGTTTATCAACAACTTGGACATTAAAAATAGCTTGGATCTGATCCTTCAAGGTATCAACAATATTCCTACTAAAGACAATAGTAGACTTCTCAAGGTTAATTTCCTGACCAAAGAATCTCCATAATAGCAATAGTAGAATCAACGGAAGCACGACTAAAATCATAGTATCATCGGAAAATAATAGATGAGAAACAGAGGGAGCACTAGGGCTCACCTTCACACCCTTAATAATGCCTCTACTAACAACATTCTCAAATAGTGAGCAAAGAGCTTCAGTACAAAAGAGGAACAAGAAAGGGGATCGCCTTGGCGAATGCCACAACTGGGGTGAATGAGACCATGATGACTCCCATTAAGCACAATAGAATAAGAGACAGATGATAAGCATCTTATAATGGTGGCCACAAAAGAGTGATGAAAATCCATCCTAATCAAAATAGTTTCTACAAAAGGCCACTCAACTCTGTCAAAAGCCTTGCTAAGATCCAATTTTAAAGCGAAAAAACTTTTCTTACCACTGGTTTTGCGTTTAAGATAATGATTGATCTCACAGGAAACCAAGACATTATCAGTTATTAGCCTACCAGGAATGAAAGCAGATTGACTCTCACTAATAAAGGAATGCATAAAAGGCTTAAGTCTATTGGTGATGTATTTGGAAACAATTTTGTAAACAACATTACTCAAGCTAATAGGACGGAACTAAGTAATAAGCTCTGGCTTCTTGCATTTAGGAATTAGGACAATGTGAGTGTAATTCAATTTAGCATCTAAAATTCCGCGGTTAAGCAGATTCAGACAACAGATAGTTACAGCTCTACCCACAATGTGCCAATATTTTTGAAAAAAAAGAGAATAGGAAAGCCACCAGGCCCAAGGGATTTCAAGGGAAACATTTGAAACAGAGAATCCTTAACTTCAGCCTCAGAATAATCAACACAGAGTTTCTGATTTACCTCAACACTGACCTTGGGGGTCACATTAACCGTTGCAGTCTCAATGGCATCATCAGAAGGCCTGATAGAAGAGAAGATGGATGTGAAATAATCTACTGCAATCGAGCCCATACCCTCCACATCAGTCCACAGTGTACCTGAATTATCCCACAGACCTCTAACATCATTTTTCGATGATCTTTGAGATGCTCTTGCGTGGAAGAACTGGGTATTACAGTCCCCTTCTTGAATTCATTGGAGTTTTGAACGTTGTTTCCACATCTCATTCTCCCGCTCGAGGATTTCGTCCAATTGCTGTTTGAGTACAGCTTCCTGGATTTCCGATTCCTCAGAAATTGTGCCCTCCCTTAATGTTGTCAATTGTTGCTTCAGAGATTTGATTTGGCCCTAAATAGAGCCGAATTTGTGCTTTTCCCAATCGAGGAGACCCACTCGGCAGTTGTCAAATCGAAGCTAGGATCCCAACTCTCAGAAATAATTTTCTCGCAATCGCGGTGTATAACCCACATTGACTCGAATTTGAAGCCGGTCCTCTTCTGACTTTGCCCAGCTCGACTTCCTTCCAGTATAAGGAGCACATGATTATGGTCGTTGTTATAGCATCGTAGATGGCGGACTAGCGGAAAATTTTGACACCAAGTCGAGCTGTCGAGAGCTCTGTCAAGATGAATTCTGATTGTGTTGGGCTGGCTTCTGCAGTTGTACCAAGTATAGTGAAAGCCATTATAGCCCAAATCCATGAGCCCTATTTGTTGAATGCAAGCCCGAAAATTATTAATTCGATAGGCGCAACGGGTCGACCTCCAAGTTTTTCAGAATGATCAAGGATTTCATTGAAATCTCCCATGCAAAGCCAAGGGTAATTCGAGAGTGAGCCAAGACGATGCAATAATTTCGATGAAGACTTTCTCTTAGTTAAATCCGGCTCACTATAGAAACCGGTGAAGCGCCAAACCATATCACTAGTATTAAATTGCACAAGAACATCAATATGAAATTTCGAATAACTTTGAAGGGTAACAATAGAATCTTTAGTCCAAAGGAGGGCTAATCCCCCCGACTTGCTAATAGCATTAACAGAAAATCCAAAAAGATTGAAACTAGCATTAAGTCTATCTAATCTACGAGAATCAAGGCGAGTTTCCATGAGAAAAATGAGACGGGGCCGGTTCACTTTGATGAGGTCACTTAACTCTTGAATTGTCAAACACCCTCCTAACCCTCGACAGTTCCATGATAGACAACTCATTGTGATAGGCGGGATCGCATAGCAACCTCCACCTCTAATGTCGGGTCACGAATGACGATGCCCATATTAGGTGCTTAAGGGGATGATCAACCATAATCTCATCACTTCCAATGGAGTCTTTCTTTTTGGATACCGTAATAGCACGCTTTCCTTTATCCTACATGGATATATGACCACGTTTGTGGGGTTGAGAGGCTGATTGGTGGGATGGGGAGGGTGGACGCTGATTGTTGCTGCCATGGGTCCATTAGTCACGGGTATAGTCGGCTTTGGGTGACTGGCAGTAGTGGTGTGGGCTCTGCGATTGGGGTGGGGCAAAGTGGATAGTGGGCTCAGAGGGTGAATTGACTGGGCCAAGTTAGAAATTTTGGTTTGGGATATGAAGGGGGCTGTTGGACTTAAAATGTGGAGGAGCAGGCAAGAGAGGCCCAGTATTGGCTTGACCAAGAGGGCTGATGGAGGGGAAAGTTGGGGGCTGAGTTGATCCCAAAATAGGAGGGTTGATGGAGGGGAAAGTCGGGGGCTGAGTTGATCCCGAAATAGGAGGGGGGGGGAGGGTGTTTGAATTTTTGACCTGCAGTAGTAACCGAAAGGGAAGGGGACAAGGGAAGTGAATGCACAATTCCTTCCATATGAACTGATTGGTCAACCATACCATTTTGAGCCACAATGATAGCTTGAGATTGAAGAGGAGCATTAATGGCCCCCTGCTTACCCAATTAGCTCCGGTAGCGTTGGTGGAGTTCATCGGCGGAGTGATTTGATCGACGAAGATTCTCGTCATCGATGCAGAGTCCGAACCGCCTACTAAGTGGTTTCGCTGAGGCGTCGAGGTAGCGCGAAGCCAAGGACCATTCCATGTTGTCTTCCGAATCATCTCCACCCGCTGCTTCAAGTTCAAATTGAATTTTACAGTCTTTTTGCAAGTGGCCATGATACCACATCGATAGCAAAAATTAGACAACCTTTCATATGTAAAAGTAACAAGGACAAATTCACCATTGGAACACTTGACACGCAGAGCACGTTTGAGAGGTTTTGAGATATCGATCTTAACCTTCATGTGCAGTAAGATACCATCCGAAGAGGAGTTTTTTCATGTTGGAACTTCCACAAACTTACCTATTCCGTTTCCAATAACCTTGTCCATAGTCTCATTTCGCAGCCCATATGGGAGACATGCAGTGTGAATCTAGAACGCGACAATATTCAGATTAACAGAGAGGGGGTCATCACCAACTGAAATAGGGGCAAGCAGAATCAGGTTTTTCTTGAAAGACCATGGTCCTTGAGTCATCACTCTGCTTTTATCATGTTCGTGGTTGAACTGAAAAAGCAGCCTTTCATCATTGAGCTTCTTGATGTCGACGCCATGATGCAAGCTCCAACTGTGCGAGATGGTTTGTTTGAATGACTTCAAATAAATAGCCCTGCAATAAAGGATTTTGCCAACCAACAGTTGTTCCAAATTATCCTCAGAGGTTACCCAAGGCTCAGTGGGAACTTGGACTCCTGTTGCTTCTTCCTCCGTAAGAAGAAAAGTCCGGGACAGTCTTCTAGCAAGATCGTCGACCATATTGTACCTATAACACAAAGAAAGCAAACGAGAAAAACTAGAGAGGAATTGTTTAGAGTATGAAGATGCAGTAGTATAGCGATTGGATGTCTATAAGAAGGAGAAAAGGATGCAAAAATGGGGAAAGGATACGGTGAGATTGCAAGATCGATCTCTATCATTAAGGTGACGGATCTGTGACTCGTAGGATTCCTCCACATACTGATTTGAAGCAGATTGCAGATCACCATGGGATAGCAAAATTGAATTTGTAGATTCGACAGCTTGGGGATCAGAATCAATAAGATATAGGTAGGAGAACGAGAGGGAGAAGATCTCTCAATGGAATGAGAGGGTGGATCTCCATTAGGAGTAAGCAAATCACTCATACGAGGAGAAGATCCGATGATTTCCATCGGAGAAAGTCGCCGGAGGCGATTAGAGAGCATTAGAGAGAGAGAGAGAGAGAGAGAGAGAGAGAGAGAGAGAGCATTAGATACATTGGCTCATCTACTTCAAGGTTGAGGCACGACCATGTTTTTATAGCATTGAAACTGGCTTATGATGATCGGGTTGAATGACTCTTTCTGGGACTTGTGTTGAGTAGACTAGGTTTTTAGCATGCTTTTATTCAATTATTATGCTCTGTGTGTACTCCGTTTCTTACTCTGTTAAAGTAAACAGGGAATTTTTTGGCCCTATCCAGCCTAAGTTTGCGACAAGGAGATCCTTTGTCTCCATATCTGTTTTTGTTTTGTACTGAGGCGTTTACTTCGTTACTTGCTAGTGCTGAGGCTCGTGGTGTTATCCGTGGTGTTTTTGTTAGCCCGTATGCTCCTAGTATCTCTCCTTTGTTGTTTGCCGATGATACTTTGATTTTCTGTGAGGCTACCCCTGATTTTGCTGCTGTGATTAATGATATTTTACAATAGTATAGCATTGCTTCTGGCCAGGTCATTAATTTAAATATGTCGACTATGGTGTTTAGTGAAAATGCTAGGAGGGATCGTATTGAGGAGGTGAGAAGGGTGCTTCCTGTTAGAGTTGTTGAGAAGCATGCAAGCCTACGAAAATGGAGAGGTCCAAGAAGGAGGTTTTTAGTTGACTTAGAGAGATGCTTTGGAGTAAAATCCAAGGCTTTGGTGAGAAGAACCTCTCTAAGGCTGGCAAGGAGGTGTTGATTAAGTCGGTTTTGCAGTCTATTCCTACTTATATGTGATGGGGTGTTTTAAATTACCGGAGTATCTACTTCATGAGTTGGAATCGATCATCTTAAGTTTTGATGGGGTGACGGGAATAAGAATAAAATTTATTGGGTTAATTGGAATTCTTGTGCGATAGTAAAAGAGATGGGGGAGTTGAATTTCAAGATCTTAGTGCATTCAATCTTGCTATATTGGGTAAATCCAAAATCCTAATGCACTTCTTAGTCGACTCCTAAAGGTCAAGTATACCCCTTCTTGCGATATTTCTGAGGCTACTCCTAATTCTAATGTCTTTTACACTTTGAAGAGAATCTTTAGCTCTATTGATTTGGTGAAACATGGCCTGTTTTGCACGGACTATTATTACCCGCAGAGCTTGGAGTTTCGTATGGAAACTCAAAGTTCGTAATAAGCTACGAGTATTTTTGTGGCGGTTGTTACGTAATAGCTTGTCGGTTATGCGTAATCTAGTTAGGCGGAAATATCTACTAATTCTCTGCGCCCCCTCTGTTCTATGTGTGAAGAGTCTGAAATCCATGTTTTTAAATGTTGTCATTTCACCAGAATTGTTTGGGTGCTTTCTGGTTTGCCTAACTCGGCGATTTTTCTATCCGTTTTCTGATGTATGGGACTGGATTCATGATGTCAAACAGGTACTGCAGCCGGACCAATTTGCCTTGTTCGTGTGCATTTGTTGGGGGATTTGGTACCACCGAACAATGCGAAGCCGGCAAACCCAAATGAACTGGTCATGTTTGCAGCAGAGTACGTTCTACGGCTCCGCGAATCCCAGCTTCATTTCACAACATCAAGACATCCAGAATTGGACAGAGTGACTGTGCTAATGTCATAAAAGCCATCATTGATTCTTCTGTTTGCCTTACATCTTATGGGCACTTCATTGAAGACATTAAATCTAGATTTCATTTATTTCAATGTATTGTTTTTAAGCATATTATTAGATCAGCAAACTAATTAGCTCATCACCTTTTCAGACTTGTTACTGGTGATGCAAATGGTGGAGGTAATATGTCCACCTGACTCTTTGGTTCTGTCTCCTTTAGACACTTGAATAAAATTCATATTCTTCTTAAAAAAAAATTAATTAATTCATGATCAATGGAAATCGACTAATATTAATAAAATATTAATATTTGAAAAAATTGTCATTAATGAAAATCGACAAATATAAATAAAATTCAATTCATTGTTGATATAAAATCAACTAGTATAAAGAAATAAGGATTAATATTAATAAATTTTAAATAAAAAATAAAACAAGATCAATGCAAAACTGACTAATATATATTGATAAAAAAATTAATACTATTAAAAATATTAAATAAATTTAAATAATAAAAAAATTCATCATCAATGAAGTCGACTAATATTAGATAAAATAATAAATTTTAATTAAAAAATCGATTAATATTAATAAATTTTACTTGAAAAAATGAATAAAAATTTACTAGTATATCTAATAAACATGTTTCATTATCAATGAAAAACTGAATAATATTAATAGAAACAATATACTAATTATTAAAAGAATTTTGATATTTTC
>JAYMSP010003155.1:0-20857 GCA_036897095.1 Plantago elongata
ATTCACTTATTATTTGGATAAATATTTAGTCTTTTATTTCTGATGGGATTCTCTATAGCAACTTAAGAAACCTATTAAGGTTCGACTTTGATGTTAAGATGAATCCTAATACTTATCTAACTCTTTTCGTTTAGGTTCTGATCTAGCCAATATATATGTGCCTTCGTAAACCATTATACATCATACTAAAGTGGCATAGACTCAGATTCTCTATTCCATACACAACCATTCACGTTTTGCAGACAGATGCAGTAAGATAATAAATCAGGATACTCGCAACAGCTAAGCTTTTGACGTTGCAGACCTTGAATCATGTCAGGAGGTAAGTTCTCGGATTTAATTTCTCTAACACATTATTCTCAAGTTTGTCTCTTCTTGATGGCAAATTAAACAGGAGTCCAAGCCCATCATTAGTTCTTGTTTGATCTCTCCATCCCCGTTTTATCACCACCTTCGCATAATTCCATTAAACGTAACACGATCACCTGAGCAAACATTAAATATAATTTTTAGTTGCACCAGTAGGACATCATAAAAGACAAAGTGTATTATATGCTCTGATCAGAGGCGTGGCTTATGAAGTCTCTTGGTATAAGGAGGAAATTTCTTTCTTTTCTTTCTTTGGCTTCGTAGCTGTATAAAAATTAGGGTTTCAGCTGATTGGACACTATCGTATTAATAATATGTTGAGTAAAATAGAGAGAATAGAATAAAGTTTATTCTGATTATTAAAGTGTGAGTACAATACACATATTTATACAAGAGAAAAAAATCTTCTAGAGCATATCTAGAAGTAAACCCTAAAACCCATTACAATAGTCCACTAACGGTCCACTAACTCTTGGACATTTATTTCTAACAATATGACATTATTTGACAGAAATCTAACATAGTATTATATAACCCCAGTTGGAAGGAAGGAACTAATGAACAATCACATTCTTCTCTTATATATTCAATTCAACCAACTTATTTTCAAGCCAATGTCATTTTTATTAATGAACAATTAGGTCTTTACTGAATTCATCACAGCCAGCCTAAAATTGTGGCCATTCGTACACTAAATTGATAAGCATGGTTGATGAGGGTCAGACATAAATATTCTCGGTTGGTAGGTCTTTAATACTGTCATTGTTTTTTCAAGGGAGGCAAGAGATGGTTTCAACAAATGTTTTAGGATTCTATGGCCATTCCAACCATCATTTCATTTGGAGAATGTATAGTTTGTTCCAAAGATGGTTTTTACATGCAGATGTCGTCAATAAATCAATTGTTAAACAATTACTCTTCATACCGTGTTTCGAGCTGAACAAAGTAAATCATCGAGCCCAGAAGCTGACTTATGTCGAAATTCCTCGCTATTAGTGTTGAAGAATGACCACAAAATATGATCATGTAGGTAAATAAATCAACTTGATGTCAGTAGAAATTCCTCAGAGGGAGTTTTATACTGAACAACGAAAGTTAACATAAAATCCACGTACAATAATTGTAAGGTATAGATGATCCCTTCCTACATTTAAGAACTATCAACTTAAGTTTCACTTGCAACTCTTCATGTAAAGTATGTTCATTCTCCATGTAGGTTTAAAGCTCATCGTTGGCCAGATAATAAATATTTTTCGCATGAAAGTAAAGAGAAATCACAAGTCTATATTCACTTAATGGCATGTTGGTGTCGGACAATTTTGTTATATACAAAGCTATAAATTAATTTATTGTCAATGAAATGCTTTATGGTAAAGTTGCAATGAGAGCAAAGCATAGCCATTTGTATCCATGGTTAACTAGAGAGAAACATGTCATATATAGAAGATTATGTGTGTATTGTTGATGGCTAAAATCGCGAAGTATTCTTAGGGAAAAATACGAAAAAGGTACCCTAAGTTGTGACATTTTCGAAAAATGTATCTTTGGTTGTTACCGTCCGATTTTGGTGCCTTAAGTTGACATTGTGTCCAATTTTGGTACCTCGTGACTAGTGGCAGCTTAATAACGTGACATGTATCACATTCAAAAATACAGAAATACGGCTGACCTAAACATAGATGCGATCGTCTTTATTAATTGCAAATAGATTCTTAATTTTAACAATATTACTAAATTACCCATATAAAAATATCTCTCTCTATTGAAAATAATTTATAAAGAAATAAAAAATAAAAATATATCTCTATTGAAAATAATTTATTAAAAAATTAAAAATGAAAATATAGGTCAAGCTTTTGCATTGGCTGAATTCTTCCGCCATCGTAGAGCTTTCAGATCCAGCAGCTTGCATGCTCCGTCGTGGATGGATCACTTACAAAATTAAAAACCCAATTGAAAGGTTTATTGCAACAAATCGCGTTTTTTGAATTTTTAAATTTTTATATTTATTTTATATTTAATAAGTCAAATTTTTTTGATATTCTTTAAAATATTTTTGATTATATTAAACAAATTATACCCATAAATTACGATAGAGTGGCACGTGTCCCCATTTTTTAATTTAGTTTAATTTAATTATTTTTTATTTAGTATTGATATATAAAAAATTAATTTAAAATTATAATTTATAATTTTTCAGAATTTATATATATATATTCTTTAATTCAAAATAAATTTTAAAATTAATTTCCCCCTCTTTCTTCTATCTTTTAACCTTCTTTTATGTTGATTTTACAAAATAGCGTTGGTTTATAATAATTGAAAATTATGTGATGAAATTTAAAATTTTCAAATTTATTTTATTTGCGATTTCACCCATCAAAATTTTAAAATTTCAAATTGACACGTGTCGCTTAATTAAACTGCCACGTATTACAGATGTACCTAAATTGGACACGATGTCAACTTAAGGTACCAAAATCGGGCGGTAACAATCAAAGGTACCTTTTTCGGAATTGTCACAACTTAGGGTACCTTTTTTGAATTTTTGTCATTCTTCTTATAAGCTATGAAGAGTTCGAAAATACATTTATATGGGGAACTTTGTGCCTTGGTGTGAGGATAAGTGGAGATATTGTACTTCCAGTTGCATCCAGCGGGATTGCCTTACTACTTCTTCCTAGGGGTGACAATGTAGTGCAGCTCAATTGGTAAGCCGCTTCCCTCCAACCAACAGGTCGGGGTTTGAGTCACCTTTAGCCGTTTAAAAATAAAAACATTTCTTCCTAGGGGCGGGACCAAGCATTAAAGATTTGGGTTACCATTGTAAATTCATGAGAACTCAACACACAATAAGCTCAAACATGATTCAGAGGTCACATGTCTGCTTAAGAACAACACAACTTATTATTTGAGACGAGGCTCCTGTGAGAAATCGATGTTGTTCTGAAGCGTTCGATAGGAGTTTGAGAGATGTGATGGGACGTCTAGACAAGCCATATGGTGGGGTGGTGACTGTCTTCAACGCAGACTTTCGACAAATTTTATTCATCTAGAATGTGAAATGCAATGTGAGGCACTTCATCTGACAATGAACATGTAATTGCATTTAACTAATGTAGTATTTATATACCATGTATATTTATTTCATATTAATCTTATTTTTTAACCTCCAATTGCTTCTCACACAATAACGACATCATTCGAGAAGGTGAAAGAATTTATTGAATGGACACCGCAAGTCAGTGATGGGGTTGATGGTGAACCTAATGACGACAATGTTGATATCAAGACTTAGAAGATTTACTCATTCGAGAAGTAAGTTATGCCATTTCAACCATGTTGATAGTCCTATGCTTCGTTGCTAGAGTCGATCCATCACTTCACTCAAAATGTTTTCACCACCAAGTTGTTCTTGCACCTACAAATGAAATTGTTCATGAGATAATTCAGTTTGTCCTGTAAAAGAATGTTTGGAGATAGTGTTTAATATATGAGCGCGGATTGTAGGGAAGATGACTTTGAAAATGGTCTCAAGGAGGTTTACACGGTAAAAATCCTCAACGATATTGATTGCTCTGGATTGCCTCATCATATGTTCCGTAGGTGTGAGTTCGGACGGGTGTTGGCCGGTTTTAACGAAAAATCAAACTCGAGTCAACTATGACAGGTGATTATAAATATAAACCGAGGTGGGTGGAATATTTTCCCACCCACGACAGTTCGGGTAATAAAAATAATGGACGGGTGGCGGGCAGATTGACGGGTGAATGTAGATAAAAATAGATGTAAGACCATCTCCAGCAACAGTGTGAATGGCGTATGTTGTTGGAGATGAGACGCCAATCAGACTATAGCAGAGTCTGATTGGCGTCTGTTGAACAGACACGTCTGTTCTCTTTTATTTATTTTTTTATTGCTTTTTGTGTGTTATTTTTCCTTTTCTTCGATTTTCCTTTCCTATTTCTTCTCCATTTTCTTGACTAAATTGTTGATTCAGTTTATTTGCTCAATTCACATATTGCAGATAACTATCTTCATATTTATTTCCTATTTTCTTGCCTTTAATTTTGGACTTTGATTCCTTTCATAATTTTCCTTTCATTTTTATATCTCCTCACCTTTTTAATTATTTTATGTTGTTCGAAAATTCTTCATATGTATAAAACACGAATTATATAAAATATGGCTTATATAATTTGAAATATTTCAACGTAATACAAAACACACTTACAATAAATTAAAGAAATTACAAATACTAAAAAAAGAGCAAACACATAATTGAAACATAAATCAACAACCCCTACGATGATTCCATATATGCTCGATCAAATTATTTTGAAGTGCCAATGCGTTGGCGGAACGAGAAAACGTTGGTGGAACTCGAACAAGATGGTGCGGAGTAGTCGTATAATTCATGTAGTTATTGTAGTTTATATTCTCAAGTATTGTATTAAGAAATTGTAAGTTTTTTATTTTATTTAATGTTATTTTAATTAATTAATTAGATTTAAATTATGTGAATAATGACATTTTATAATAAATGGGAAAAGAATAATGTAGTTTTTAAAGAAATGAGAAATGAATAATGTAGTTTTAAACTAAATGAGAAATGGAAAAAGAAATTTGGGTGTGATAGAGTTTGATTGTTGGAGATGAAGAGTTTTCTTGTGTTTGTTTTAGTGGAATGTTGGCGTGGCAGAGAGATATGGTGTGATGAGGGTGTGATTGTTGGAAATGGTCTAATAAAAACTTGCAAATTTGTGCAGAAGTTGATTTATAAGCCAAAAAGAAAAAAAAAACAACTACAAAGAGGGTAGTAAATCTTTTAACGATATAAGTGAAGATGCAACTTCTCTAGCCGACGGGTCTTCAACACTTCAATTCACAAATACATATACATACATACATACACAGAAAAATGACGGGTAGGCCGTGGGTTGCACCCATCCATCCCACCAGCCACCCACACTAATGGCGGGTTAAATAACCACCACACATTTTTTTAAAAGATTAGTTAGCGGGTTCTTACCCGTATTAAACCACAAAAAGTTAATGTCGTTTTATCTATATTAACAAGCTAGAAGGTATTGAAAGTGAATTTGCTATAAAGAGGGTAATACATATGGTACTACAAGGAACGAAGTCTACAAATAAGTGTTTCAAATTTAAGGTAATTTTATCTTTGATGTCTACAAAATACAAAGTTATTATAGTGTCGATTAAGTTTTTTTATATGCTAGAGTTCAATCTCACTAATTATAAAATTGTGTAAATTTTTATAATATCAATGACTTTCGCACAAAATTGAAGGCTCTAAAGCGGTTACATCGTTCATTTTCTTGTATTGAAGTTTTAAGATGTTTGTCAACTTCAACATACTATATACGTACGATCTATTCATTTTCTATTTTGAGTTTTATCCCATGTCTCCTCGAATATCGAGGGCCCATTGATTATGTATTAATTAATCAGCTTCTGATCACTCAGTATTATGCTACTCATTGTTAAGAGTAAATTTTCAGCGGGTAGCGAGTTGGCGAATTTTCAAAATGATGGATTACCTGTGTGTGGGCCGTGGTGCTTGGAAGGGGATGAATTACAACCAAATCTAGCAAAGCGCGTGGACTACTATACTAAGAATGATGGCGATTTGAAATAGTAGATGTTATACTATTTATAGATTAACTTTTTCTATAGTGTACTGTATAAATGAAGTACTTTTAAGATATATATAATATGTACTCAAAGAGCTTGATTGTTAAAGTACTAAATAATAAGGAATTCACTTCTTAATACTAGTATAAGAGAGGAAATATAAGAAAGGAGTACTACTCTACGTAATCAAATAAATGAAGTATTTCTCTTATTAAAGGACTCATTTTAGTTAGTCACTCGCGCTATCTGAATTTTTCATTCTGCGAATTTTCAAAATGATGGATTACCTGTGTGTGGGCCGTGGTGCTTGGAAGGGGAAACATATGATGATCTACTTTTAACTAGGCCCAATTCATATAATTCCTACTTATAGGCCCTTTAGTTGGTCATGGTGAAACACGTACAAAGAAACTGAGTAGGGACAATTGTTAACCATTCAGCTTCATTAAATTTTGTTGATAAAAAACGTAAACGTGCAATACAGCTTCTCAAACAAACTAGTTGAAAAGCAGCTGGTTTAAGAAGCTAACCAAGTTAGTTTATTTTAGTAAGATTGTTAGTTAAAAAAAGCTATCTGACATGCTGCTGACCAGCTACCAGCTAATTAATCGGCTACCAGCTAGCTTACTAACTACTATCTAGCGTTTTTAAGATAGTTTTGCTAAACGTAATCTAGAGCTTAAATGGGAAGATCATGAGAGTTACTATTATATTAATAAAGATGTAAGGGAATAATACATAGATATATGATCGAACGTAATTTTTCATCGGTAATTCGTAGCACGGATTACTAAGCAATTCGTTCGTGGGAATGGCCTTCAAGGTCATCTTTGTACGAATTAGAGAAGACGGAAAGGAATCACTTACAACAGAGAGAGAGAGAGAGAGAGAGATAGATTCTCGCAACATAGTCTCGCCTTTCGACGGTGGTTGCACGCTTTTCAACGGTAAAGTGTCTTCATTCATCATAACATAATAAAATACAGCTAGGGTTCCTGGTTTAAATATAAGTTGCTCTTCTAGGGTTTATTAGGGCCAGGAGCATGTTCTCCTATTATACGGGTCGTGGGCATTTATTCCTATCTATGGTCGTAGACCAAATTAACTGAATTAAAAGGGATAATTAAAGTAAATAAATAAGAAGAGACATTTGGGTTAATTAGTGCCTTCGGTCACACTAGTACTCACTAGAGCGGGTTCGTGGTGCGGATCAAATTCGTTATAAAATCGTCTTCATCATTACCACCCCCTCGAGACGAGCCTTGTCCCCAAGGCTCTCTAGACCTTGTGCCCCTTCTAGATCCGTCCTTGTCATTCTTCTGGTTGAATGACCTCTCCTACTCTCTCGCATATGTTTATCCTTCAAGTCGTTAAGCTGACTTTACCAGCTTGCTCCATTCTGGAACGGTTTCTTTTTCTGGACTATAGCCACAATCACTTCTCTTCCACCGGCATTGATGTCAAGAGTTCTTGCTACACTAGGCTGAAGCACCTTGGTGATGCGATCCCTCCTTTCATACCCATACATTGCTTTAAGTATCAGACTACATCTTTTACCCAACGTTGCACACTTCACTATTGTTAGCTTATCATGATGATTCTGTTCTACAAGTTCAATGTATCCCAACATTCTTTCCTTTAACACAAACAATAGATAGCCCACTACCATACAAGTGTCTAGATGTTCATATTCAAGATTGATGTCTCGAGTATAAACTAACCAGAACCATGGCAACACTATATCCTTGTACCATCGATAACAACCAGACTTAAGCACATTAACTAGAAATAAATTACATGACTGATAGACTGGCATGTCAAAACTCTTAGGGCTAGAACACATTCGCTGGCCACTTGATGTTCCTAGAACTTTAGTAGTTTGGGTTCTCCACTGCTCTCCTCGTTCCTTTTCGGACTTGTTAGACTGCTCCATGGCCTTCTTGGTTAGTCTATACCAGTAGTATAAAGCTTGAACAGCTTTACAACTAGCTCGACCCTCAACAATTATGATCACCAAGTTCTCTGGGATGTCTGCTGCTTCCATACAGCCTCCAGACCTACTAATCTCCCCCATGAACTCTTCGACAGTATTGTCCATGTACTCTCCCTCACTGGGTGCCTTGCTAACAGTGAATATAATCCAATAAAGCTCAGCAATGACAACCCTCATGACCCCATCAATCTTAGAACATTTAAGAGTATAGACCGAAGATTGATGTCCACCTACTACCCCCTTAGGATTCAACATGTTCTCTTCCCTAGAACCCTTTTTCTCCTCACCATATAACTCAATCTCCTAATAATCAACTAGATATAAACCAAGAGATTTATAATTTACCTGATTCGAATCTAATGTCGTTCCTCCTGCGAGATTGGTTCCTACTTCCTTTAAGTCTCGTTGAAGTCTCATAACAAGTACCCTGGGATCATGAATCCACCATACAACCTCCATGGGGATCCCACGTGCTGCCCAGCCTCCCTAGTCACCTCCACGCCCTACCAACTCCATCCACGTGCCTCCACGCGCCGGCGAGGCTCGCCACGCGCCACGACGCACCCAGTTGGCGCGTCGTCATGCACTCCAACGCCTCACGTGAGATGCACACGCCATGTGGAGCTCCCTTGTGCATCCTATTCACGCTCCTTTCCTGGCGCTGGTTAGCCCTAGGTCTCCCGGTCATACCATAATTTCCGGTTCGTCCAGTGGGCGGTTGAACCAGTCGCGACGATCGTTCTTCCTCAACTCTAAATTAGGATTTTGGCAGCCATTTCTAGAGATTTGCATCTCCAAATCTCGTCATTCCGCCTCACCCTTGCCGAATTGGTGCCTCCCTCCGCCTCTTCCACTCTCGTCAACCACTCTCCTCCTTTACATCCGAATTCAGCCCAATTGGAGTTGGCGAATTCGAATTCTTCTCCTTCTTCTCGCCGTCACCCGGATTGAAGTTCAACCACCCTCGTAGCGCATTCTAAACCTGGTCCAATGCTTCTTAGGCTTGCCGTATTCTCCGTCCCGTGGACGACTTTGCATGCGGGTCGCGGACCTTGGCAACATGCAAGGTCCCGGAGGAATAACCTGCTTTGATACCATCTCACGAAACGTAACTTCCATCGGTAATTCGTAGCACGAATTACTAAACAATTCGTTCGTGGGAACGACCTCGAAGGTCATCTTTGCACGAATTAGAGAAGAGGGGGGGGGGGAGGAATCACTTACGAGAGAGAGAGAGAGAGAGAGAGAGATTCTCGCAAGGTAGCCTCGCCTTTCGATGGTGGTTGCACGCTTTTCAACGGTAAAGAGTCTCCATTCATCATAACATAATAAAATACATCTAGGGTCCGTGGTTTAAATACCAATTACTCTTCTAGGGTTTATTCGGCCAAGGGCATGTTCTCCTATTTATGGGCCGTGGGCCTTTATTCCTATCTATGGTCATAGGCCAAATTAACTAAATTAAAAGGAATAATTAAAGTAAATAAATAAGAGGAAATATTGGGTTAATTAGTGTTCGGTTCGCACTAGTATTCACTAGAGCGGGTTCTTGGTGCGGATCAAATTCGTTATAAAAACGTCTTCCATTACCGCTCCCTCGAGATGAGCCTCGTCCCCAAGACTCTCTAGACCTTATGCCACTTCCAGATACGTCCTTATAATTCTTCTGTTTGAATGACCCCTCCCACCCTCTCGAATTTGTCTCCATTAATGGATTGGAGCTTAAATCTCCATTTTGAAGCTTTAAATCCCCATTTTTGAAGCTTCAAAGCTCCTTTAATAGAGCTTTTGAAGCTCCTTCAATGGAGTTTCAACAGGCCCGAAAATGAAGGTGTTCAAGCTCCATTAATGGAGCTTTTGAAGCTCCAAGAATGGTGGAATTATCTTTTTACAATTATGGATTAGAATCTTGTACTAGTTGAATGCAAATTATGTGATGATGACGAGGAAAATACTTATTGTTCAAAAGTGAGGGACTATTATGTTATTATAAACATTATTAGGGGCAGAAGAAATTCACTTTATAAAAATGCATTATACCTTCTTTTTTTTTTGGCAAACAAGCTAATAAATGTAGATAATAGCTCATTGAGCAACTCAATTAGTCGATATTGTTTGAGGTGTTACCGCGTTAACTATGATAAAATGCTAAAATGTAGTATGAAACTAAGTTAGATAGGATAAATTTTCTAAATAAACTTATCAATTCAGTAACTTAATTGCTAAGCTTTTCAAATAAAATTATTAAATTAACTAACCAAATAATAGTCTTACAAAAATAATCTCATTGTGCGATAATATTGCACTAAAATATGAATCAGGAGAAAAAGGAGCTCAAAAAATGGGAGGAAAACTTTCCACATTGATCAACAAACTCTACGTGTAAGTATTAGTTGTAGAATACTCAAATAGTTGTCTATATTTAAACTTGAGGTAAAACAAATAATAAAATATTAAAATATTAAAATTTTAGGAATTTTAAAATGCTATGACCACAAAACTTTATTCATATATTTGATTAATTCCTAAAATATTATTCAAAGATAGGGAGATCTTATAATATTTTAAAGAGTAAATTATGTGGGTTCATATATTAATTTAGTACTTTTATGTACAAAATAAGAGTCCTACCATTCCGTATAATATATAAAGTTTTGGACTGTTGCTGGACGCTGACGAATCTTTTTCCGCCGCAACATGAGCCAAAAAAACAAAAGAGTAATAAAAGAGTTAGTGAGTTGAAAAGTTAAGCGCCTCCAATTCGTAACGCTTCTTCTATAACTCATCACATTAATTTCCCGCTGTTTTTTCCAGTAAACCTCTCCAATCCGATTTCCTTGCAAAATCCCCAAAACCCTCACCTCCATTCCAATCGGAGGGCATGTCAATGGCGACGGCTTCCGATGACCAGCTCGACCTCAATTTGAGCCTCAATCAGCCAATGTCCCGTATGTTCCTCGATAACAACCACCTCTACACAAATAATGATCCCAATCCCTTCTCCTTCACTCCTTCTCACCTCTTCTCCACCCCTGCTCCCCTTCCCAAACCTCCCGCTAAAACTCCGGTGAGCCTTTTCTACGTTTGCTACTCTATTTACGCGATGAGCCGGTGATTACTAATTGTTTGATTAAATTAGAAGCTGTTGGTTTAGAATTAATTACTCTTCTGTTTGATTGATTCATTCAATTAATTTTGCGGTTTGGAACTCTATTTAGGCGATGATAGTTTCAGCTGTCCTTGTAGCTTATCGGTGGTTTATAATTAGTTAGTCTTCTGTTTGATTGCTCGATTAGTCAATTGAATTAATTTTCCGGTTTGCTTTTTGTTGATGTTGTTGTTGGATGGATTAGACTCTAGAAGAATGTTGGATCCTTTTCTGTTGCCTTGCTCATAAATGTTGGATCTAATATAATCTGTTGGTTTCATTATTAATGTACTGTTTGTTTAAATGCTTTTAGTGGAATGTTTCTATTTTGGCTGTTTTAGCTCTTAACACTGTGTTTGAAATTTAATCCAGGACCATGCCTTGTAAGTTGTATCCATATATTAATTGTTCTGATACTATGTATGTCCAGTAAATGGTGATAATCTCATTACGTGTTTAAATCTGGAGAGGCACCTGGCTTTGTTATTGTGGTGATTGTCGTAACTATCATTAATTCTCTGAGTTCTGAATACAGTGCCAGTGGCCTGTGTTTTTATCTCATTGCCTATGTTGTGTGCTATAAACATATATTGAGGTAAGGTAGGAATGTTAGGCTCCAAAAAGCTGATTTTCTTAATAATGGACTGGTTTCGAAAGGTGACAAAGTTAATTGTGGACGATTGAAGTTGTCATCAGATTTCTGCTGTAAAAGGTTGTTTGTGAATTATGATATGGTAGGAGAAAGAATTGGAAACTATGATGGTTCAGCTGTCCTTTTCGTTTGTGTAAAGAAATGTTTGGTAACAAGTATTGTGAAATTTACATTGGTTTGGGGTGAACTTTAATTGTAGATGCTGTTGTAGGATTTGATTTGAAGCTGCTGCGTACCTGTGCTTGGTCTTTTTCTATCTGTTATATACAACACTGCAAACATCAGCTGTGATGATATTGTGGGATGAGTATTAACTTTCAAGAACTTTAATTCCCCAGACAGATAGTTTTCTGTGATTTGCTAGACAGATAGTTTTCAAATTGTGATGTGATGATATTGTGGAATTAGCATTACTGTATGACTTAAGTTCCTGCTGCGTTCACTATTTAAAGCCTTTAACTTTCTTGAAGCAGTTAAACAAATCTACACCGGTTCAGGCAAATGCAAGTGGTGGTGCATGTCTCAAACATTTAAAACAGGAGAAAGAAGTGAACAATATTTCACTGGGACCTGTGTCCAATAGGCGTGGTAGAAATTGTACTAAGGCCAAGGATGCGAAACGTGTCAAAACTGCTCTTCTGGATGGAAAGTTAGGTAAAGTGTGGGGCTGTACCATATACTTCATATATCTGTTGGATTATTCTTATGTGAAATGAAGATATAAATTGGCTTCTCTATTCAGTTCTTATTTGTTTTTTCTTTCCCCTCTTTTCACAGAGCCGGTTGAGAACTTCAGTCTTACTGGCTGCTGTAGGTATGACAGTTCATTAGGTGAGCCTCCTCACTTGTATATGTTAAACTCATCAATTTCTATTTTTTTTAGTTAAGTTACTTGTGCAACTACACCTTAGAACTAAATCATGAAGAACTCTTTTGCCAGGCCTCTTGACAAAAAAGTTTGTTAAGCTCCTTCGTGAGACTGAAGATGGTACCGTTGATCTAAATAAAGCTGCAGATGTTTTGGGGGTATGGGCTTTTGCAATTAAGACACTTGCCATCACTGAAATTTTGTTCATAATATTTTAAGAATATTCAACCAGGAATTAATTTCATGTATAGTTTTTTTAATTTTTTAATCTATGAATGGTTCTTCAGGTCCAGAAGAGAAGGATTTATGACATTACAAATGTCCTCGAGGGCATCGATTTGATAGAAAAGAAAGGGAAGAATCTGATAAGTTGGAAGTATGTACCATCATTCCCTTTTACCTGTCATGTTTCTCATTTTACGGTTTCTTGAGATCACTGAAACCACAATTTCGCAGAGGATTATGGAAGCAACTGGATGATGAAGTCTGTCACTTGAAGGTGACCTCTCTTCTGATTTCTTATATCCTGATGAATTTCATACTTCTAGAGCACTTATGCTAACACAACAACCATAAGCCTTATCCTGATGAATTAAAGAATCACATCTTGTGATGCAACATTTCAACTGTGCATAAGTACAGCTTGAAGCCAAAATTTTTGGGTCTTCCCTGTGCTCTTCTAGAAGAGTCAAAATTTCTAGGTGTCTTGCATACATAGAGGATCACATGCGATTCTATTGTCGTGCTTCTCTTCCATATGTATTTTGGTCTGCAGGTCTTTCCCTGACTCTATTGAATGGACCTAAAGAAATTGGTTACATTCAACACACGTCCAGTTTATACTGCACATGGTCCCCACATAACGGGCGAGTCTCCTGCATCTTCTCTTCTACAGGGGCAAAAGCTACCCTTGGTGTTAATATTTCCGCCCTACATACACAAGACAGTGCTCCACTTAAATCACCAAGCACATCTTTACTCCCCACTCTGTTCCTTGGAGCACTACTACATCGATTGGATCATATGGAATTTGTCACATATCTTCTGCTAGTTCTGACCATTCTATGCCAGATAGTGTTGGTCGTGTTGCATTTATTTAGAACTTCCCTTCTAACTCACAGCAGGATGCTTTGTGGCGTAACACCTCATGTCACTCTTCCATTACAATCAATCTGCTTGTATTCTAGTACGTGTCTTTCACTCTCCCATCTAACACCTCAAATAAAAACATGCTCAAATGATAGCCCTCTGCTATAGTGCTTCATCACTAGTTGAAGTTAATGGATAGCATTCACCGACGCCGTTGATCATCCTGGCATGACTTCCTTTAACCCTGAACCAACCTTTCCCTCAACTTATGTAGGAGTGACACATGACTTGTATGTTATGATTTATATTGTAAAACATGGTTTGCACAGCTGAATCAAGTAATGTAAAAAACATGTTGTTCTTATATGGTTACAGCTGAGCCATTTACTCGACTAATTTATCCATTTACTTAAAATAGTGTGGCTTATTTATCTGTAACTTTGGTTCAAGAATCATAATAGTTATTCACGCCTCACACTTATTTATTATATGTTATTATGGCAGAAGGAATTTGAAAATCTACGTGCAGAAGATAGCAGGCTTGATAATTGCATAAGGTTTGATTACATTAGAAGAAGATTGGGTTCTATTGTTACAGACATAATTTTTTATCTGTCCTGCTAACACTTTATCCGACACAGGCACAAATTACAGCGCATCAGGGAACTCCAAACGAATCAGAATTCTCAAAGGTATCTTCAATTTCACCAATGAACTAGATTTTGTGCAACTATGGGATGTATTTTCATAACCTTTATGAACATCAAATCGTTCAGGAATCTTTTTCTGACAAAGGAAGAAATTACAAGTATTCCGTCTCTTGCGGTTAGTTAATCTGATTCCTCTGGCAGTGGTTCCTATGCCTTATCTGCGCTCCTCTGACTATTTCAATATCTGTGCAATATGCAATTGTTGCAGAATAAAACTTTGATTATGATTCAAGCTCCCCGTGCAAGTTTTATTGAAGTACCAGATCCTTATGAGGTTGGTACTTTATACAGATGATGGTAGACATTGTTTGTGGAACACCAGCACGTGCTTTTTCTTATTGCTATTTTCCACAGGATGATGCTTTCTCTCAGAAGCAGTGCAGCCTTATTGTAAGAAGCTCTACCGGACCAATTGGCGTGTATCTCCTGAGGTATTCAAATGACTTATTGTATAACAACTTAATGAAAAGTATGTCAGTACAAACAAACTGCAAAATCCAAATGTCTCATCTCTGTTTATGGACTTTCAGCAAAGAACAGAAATTGGAAGGCACATTTGTTAAGCGGAAAAAGTTGGAAAATCCATTGTCATGGGCTGGTACAAAATACCGTGATAATACAAATGGGATTTCAACTTGTGATACACAAACAGACTCAGAAGTATCTGGAATACAAAAGATAATCCCAGTGAATGGCGGTGTAAGTTGACCTCACTTCATTAAATTGTAAATACTCCGCCTTAGGCTGTAGGAGCTTCCACCTTTTAATGCTGTAGTTCTTGTGCTTGCAGATCGACAATGATTACTGGTTTAAATCAGATCATGATGTGAGTGCATCTGATTTATGGGGAGACTTGTTATAGTTATGCTTACAAAGGGTACTGCTAATATCCGTCTAATCCACAATGGAGAGAAAACGAGAGGATCGCTGGTCTTTTATTACTTGTATATACATCATTATGGCTCCTCTTTTACTTCTAACGACTAGAAGGATAGACTAGCATGATAGGTCTTGGGACTTGCATTCTTATGGCTAAGTAGTTCTAAATTTTTACCATATTTTTGTGGTCTACAATGTGGGAATAAAGAAGGTTGTTCTGAGCACTAGCCACGGCTAGTGTAATACTGGGGTCGGGGTACATCTAGAAAACAGGATGTGAAGATTTTGCAAATGACTGTTTAGCAACATTTATAATAAGTTGAATATTTTTGAACTATTGATAATGTTGGTCCTGTGTCCTTTAACGCTTATGGTGTGCAAGGTTTTACGGAGAATTGTGCATCGAACTGAACATTTCATGTATGACAACAGATGATTATCATCGTCAAATAGAACAACACAAGATTCATAGGAGATTAACCTTCATTTATGAAAGCAGAAGATCTGATCATTCAGAACCCTACTTTAACCCCAAACAAACACAGCCAATAAATAACCGCAATTCATTTGCTAAACTATAATCAATTTGCATTACTCGCTGAAACTGAGTTTATTTGTTAGTAAGTGAAACTATTCCAAACAGAAGATGAGAAATGTACATTAACATGAAGAATCCTATTATATCCATCAACCTAATGCCTAAACAAATGCCAATTTGCCAGCTTTGTTTAGCGACTTGTTCCAGCACCCCGTGTTTTCCTGGCCCTTGCCCGTGTAACCGGTTTGGCCTCTTCCATCAATGTGTCCACGACAGGAGGTTGCCCATTTTGATTTGTAACAGAAGGCTCAGAATCCACCTTTTCTTTCGTAAAATCTATAGACTTGCTCCTTGCAGAGAGAATTAGTGCCGTTGTTGCTTTTAGTTCATTCATAGCTGCTGCAGGAGCAGAGATTGCTTTTGAAATTTCTGAAGGTCCTGCTTCTTCCGAAGTAGTATCTTCATGGTCCTCACTTGAAGATGCAGTGGAGACAGAAGAAGAGGGCAGTGTATTTTCAGGCTGAGCTGTAGCTGTAGCAGATGACGTGCGAGTTGGTGCTGCAGCAGGCTTCTGAGTCCTAGTGCCTTGCGGTGGTCGTACCTGCAATTTCAATATAAGATTTCTTTGAGATTTACTTCACATGTGACAGAAAAATAGCAGCTTTGTGCATAGCCAGCTTCAAACAGAAAATATATCATTATGGAATGACTTTGGACTACAGTAGTGCTTCATCCGAGTGACTGGAATGCTAGCTAAAAAAAAATCATGGTGATCATTGGATTTTTACTGGAAAAGAAATATCACAAACTAACATTTCTTGAAAAGAAACATCTTAAAATTCAGACAACATGAACTTGGAATTTTAAAAGTATCTCGCGATTCAGAGCAACTTATTTCTAACCAAAGCATACTTCTTGGACTTATATGCTTGTAGTCATTCTTCACTTGGTGCAGAAAAGGTATTCTACACCACAAAAGGATGTAATATGTTTGGGAATATATCCACAAGTCTTGGATATTCTGATTGGGACAAGTAATGGAGTAATATGCTTGTACTGTTGCCTGCTGCAACAGTGCATTGATCAGGGGTAAAAACATGGGGATTCTGTTGACACGTATTCTTTTCCCAAGAGTCCTTACATATTAATGATCACTAGCAGAACCTACAGACTAAGCACTCGATTACGGAAAAAATCACCATGATGATATAGTACTGCATGAAATTTAGTAGAAGCGATGCATGCTCACCATACAATTGCAAACAATAGTAAATGCATTCCAGCAAATTACCTGAGGAGCTGGCCGTGCAGTGCTTGATTGTGAAGCAACATACTGTAATATTTCAAAAACTCTAGTTTGTCCATAGCTTGCAGCCTTCTGCCAGTACATAATTGCCATATCTCCTGCTCTTGTTCTTAGTTCAAGCAAATTGCGATCAATATCTGTCTCATGCTTAGCAACGTAGGGTTTGAAAAAGGAGTCGTAAACATACGTTGTTCCCTGTAAATCAATTCAGTAAATGAAATTATTATTAGCAAATGATTTCATCACACTTCACTATGCAATAATTTGTAGCAGAGAACCCACACCTTGGTCTTTGGGAACCACAAGTAGATAAAAAAAGCCAACTTAGCTTCACCGTACATAGGAACCCTTCAACAAAAAATTCACATAGCAAAATTTTCAACAGGAGTCTAATTTGAAGTGGGTGTGGTGCGCTGGAGTGGGAAGAAGAAGGGGGTGGGAGCAAAATAGAACCATAGAAGTATCCATTTTAAAAATATACCATCCAATAAACAGGTCACCAATTCTCTCACAAACCGTCAACATAGCCACCAAGATCCTGCATGTCATCAATGGAGTTACTGAAAGAACTTGAACATGCATCATTCATATTTATCTTCGTTTATCATGCATACCAATATTGGCACCAGAAACGGAGTTGTTCAATATCAGGTTTGTTCCTTTCCACAGATTTAAAGCATTCATAGGCAGGATAAGCATAACCAAACATCAACCTGCGGAGATGAGAACATGATAACCTGAGCAAAAGAAACAAAATGAACAACAAATTTTGCATATAGACCAGAAATTTGTCACAACACATACACAAGTCCTCTAGTGATAAGTGATCCAATCATCTTGATTCCCTACGAGAAAAAAAAAGAAACAAGACAATCAAGAGGCAATAAAGGCAAAATAAAACTAGGCTAACATACATACTATTATAAGCCAAATATAAATGTCAAATACACCTCAAAATGAATCTATTTCTCATACAATTTTACATTGAACCCATTACAAAAACCCAAGCATGAACTTAAAAAATCCCCTAAGATTCCATTTGGCATGTTATTTCCCGTACATTACTCTTGATTACTACTTCAGGAATATTAATCAAACATTATCTACATATCTCCAAATTCCTTTTCTCCTTTACAACAAAACACTTATTATTATTTGCACCATCAAAATAAAGTTCAGTCTATGCAGAAGAATATCTAAGAAAAGTGAGATCCTCAAATTTTCTCTCACATAAAAAAAAAAAAAAAGATTCAAAAGGCATTTGAGAAGTCAAAATCCCCAATGCCTTCTATGAATCGCCCACTTCTACACTTATTCCTCCTACATTGTGAAACCGAACGGATAAACCAATAATCAAACCAATCAACCATCATTTCTAGCCACCGATATGCCAGATTCACCGAAAAAGTGTAATAATCCTCTTCAACAAAATTCTCACTCAAAAAGTTGCACCGAATCGAGACAATCAAAAGCTCAAAACATCGATAATTTCATTTCATTTCATCGAAGCTAATCCAAACAGATTCCGCAGAAGCTGTAGTTGAAAATCAAAACAATATCCGATCAAAATGAGATACGATAGAGCGAAAATGAGGAACTACCTGTGTATCGCAACGATTCTACCGCAAAATTGATAACAAACGACCGTTAGCCGACCGCCTGGAAGAAAAAGCGGCGGAGATTGCTGAACGATGACGTATTGAAAAGATTCGCCGGAAATTTGAGAGACGGCGGCTCTACGGCGGTGAACCGTTGCAACGTCAGATGGAGAGATATGTTTGAAGATTTTTTTTTTAATTCTCTGGACTTGTATTTATTTTGTCTTCTTTCTCTCAAAAAATGGTGAAGGAGAGGAAAAGAGTTACTCTGAGGCCAGGTGCACGGTTTTAGCGTGAGGTTCTGTAATTGTTCCGTTGGGGTGTCTTTTGTTGAGTAACTATCAGGACTCTTGAAATGATAAATATACCGAGTTTATATTTAAGGGAAGGATTATTGATCGACTACACTATTTTAGATATACTAGTACCGTATTTTAGACTGAAATGTGTGAATCAGTTAGTCGAATATATAACCATGCAAGTCGGAAAAAATATAAAACATATGGTGTCATTAATACAATACTATAATAACAAATTTTAGTGAAAACAAAAAGTCGACAACGTACAAAAATAGATTCTTCAAAGTTGTTTAGAGGTTACACAAAACCTTCTTATACACCACATTGGTTGTAGTGTATGTGGGATTGCCTTCTTCATCTAAAACCAACACCTTCAACCCCTTCTTGCTGGTGACTCTGGAGAATGTAACATAAAGCTGCCCATGGCTGAATACTGGCCTAGGAAGGTAAAGGCCGACGTGAGCTAGAGACTGGCAGTGACTCTTGTTGATGGTCACAGCGTAGCAAACAGATGAAAATTGTCTCCTCTAGAACCTATTGGAAATTTGATGGGGTCGGAGGGTGTAATAAGCATATATGTGCTATCAAGACCTTTTTACCGGCGTTCTTACCAGCTATCATCCTGGCCTGTATGACTTTGTGCCCAGTGTAGTCACGACCAGTCTGGTACCATTACATAATTTAGTTGCCTGGTCTATATTCCTCAACAACATGATGGGACACCCAAACTTTAAGGCAAATACGGTGGTTCGGGATGCCAGATGTCCTTATGGTGTTAACGAACTATACATCCTCACGCTTGACTATGCCATCTTCATCCGAACATATACTATCGGAACTTAAGTACTCATGTGCATCACCGGGCAACATCGACATGACATAGTCATTGATCTCATCAATGATGTCATTGGTCGGAGCTAATATGGCACGGCCCTGGAAATACCAATATGATCAAGGAGGGATACTAACCATTGCGGCAATGGGATCGGTTGCATCGCGTATTAGTATATCATCGGGGAGCTTGAACTCAACTTTGCCATCATTTTGAACGCCAATGTCACCATCTCCAACACGCAACAACCAATCGGCAAACTCCCTAATCTCTTCAACATCCTGTGTAGATCCACCAGCCTAAAACATAGATAGAACAATACCACAAAATAAATATTTGAATATGGTTCATAGATACGATACTTTATAAAGTGATTGAACATAGAGACGTGCACTAACCTTCAGGCACATATTCTTCGTGAGCTTCAATACTTCACAATGAGGCCATATGGAATGCGATGAAGACAGTGATGCATAAACAATGTCTAGCCTACTGCCTTTTGGTATGACATGCAATATTTGCCTGAAGTCGCTGCCAAATACAACAACCTTGCCACCAAATGACAATGTAAAGGGATGCATGCTATGTCCTCTAATAACATCTCGGAGATTCCTATCAAGTGCCTCGAAACAGAACCTATTAGTCACAGGAGCTTCATCCCATATGATCAACCTCGTCTTCTGAAGCAAACCGGTCAGATCACTTCCTGGGGTTATCCTACTACATACATTAGTCTCATCAACCATAAGAGGTATTGAGAATCTTGAATGAGATGTCCTTCCCTTTGACAGAAGGAGTGAAGCGATACCACTAGATGCAACCGGCAACACAATCTCAGACTGAGACCTCAATGCAGAATACAAAGTAATCCATAAGAACGTCTTCTCCGTACCACCATAGTCATATAAGAAGAACACC
>JAYMSP010003156.1:0-20857 GCA_036897095.1 Plantago elongata
AGGTCTTTCAAGATTCGAAGATTTAGTTGATTTTAGTAACATCTGAGGGTTGGGGCTAACCCCGTCCCCTTGTCAGCAGATGATCGATCCTTTAAGCTAGTGTAATTATTCATGAGCTGCTCCCTGCATGATTTGTTAACCCCACTATACGAACATATCATGTCCCACACACCTTGCCCAATTTCCTAGTTGGCCACCGTGTTAGTATTATTTTACCCTTCATATTGAGTTCGACAAAAATCTAAAAAGAGATACCCTTAATTGTGACGTATCCAAAAAAGGTACATTTGATTATGACCATTTGAATTTGGTATCTCAAGTTGATATTTTATCAAAAATAAGGTATATATGTAACACATGGCAGCTTAATTAAGAGACACATGTCACTTTGCAATTTTACGATTGTAATGGGTGAAATTGCAAATAAAATAAATTTAAACAATTTTAATGGAACCACATTATTTTTAATAATTACTAATTAACCCTTTTTATTTTGTCAAAATAACATTGAAAATCTATGGTTTTATTAATATGAGATTAAAATAAAATAAAATAAAGTAAAAAGAAAAATAAAAATGGCAACTTAATGCCATGAAAGCTTGCTTGGATAGCTTCCGTAACATTAACTCCATCATTGAATTTGAGGATGGAGCAACCCATGCTTTCATCCCCATCCAACTCTGATGCACCACAACCCCTCATCCCCCCCCCCCCTAGATCTGCCATGGAAGATCCATACTGGAGCTTCCAGGCGGAAAACTTCTCCACCAAAAAAGCTACACTTCCATTTAAGTCAGCCGGGGAAGAAGCTCAAGTTGCTTCCTTCATAATGATTTTTGTTTCTTTAAATTTTGTTTTTTCAAAATAATTTTGAATGGAAATATACTTTCATGCATGGGTAATTTTGCAATCTTCTTAACATTTAAGATCTTTTTTATATTAATAAAATATTATCGTACTCAAACTTAAGTTCAACTTATTTATGTATTTTGCAATGTGACACATATCGCGTAATTAAGTCGTCACGTGTCACGGGGTACCTAAATTGGGCAATAATATAACCAAACATATCAAAATCCAATTGTCATAAACAAATGTGTTTTTTTTCCAGAAATGTCATAACATAGGGTTCCTTTTTCGAATTTTTCCTATTGAATTCAAGAGTTGGAATTATGGCTGTTTTAAAAAAAGATCCCATGTATATAGTGTAATTTCGTATTGAAATAGAGCTTTTAATTTGGATTTTTGACATCTTTTGAAATTATTTTACATTCAAATTGAGTTTTCAAGTCGTAATTTTTCTTATTATTAAAGTTGGTTGGCCTTCAAATTGAGTTCCCAAGTTAAAACTATCACATTCTTAGAGTTGAGTTCGAATTAATTTTTCAAGTTGTAATAGTCCCATCATTTGAGTAGGTTTGACATTCAAACTAAGTTGACAAATTGGTATGATGCAATGCAATCGTTAGAATAGATTTACAATTCGAATGAGTTTCCAAGTTAGATTTTATTTTTCATTTTCAAGTTGGACTACCCTTCGACCTACTTTGAACTATTCATTTATTAGCGTATTTTCTATATTGTTTTTTTACCGTTCGAATATATTTTTAAAGAAGAAATTATCTTATTATTGAAATTTGTTTGACCTTCAACTTAATAAGTTCCCATGCACTTTAACTTCTTTTTTCATTCTTCCGATTCAATTTTAAATTTTGAATTACCAAAATATGAATGTTATTTGTGCTTTAAATTGAGTTGTTGAGATTAATTACTACTTAGAGTATTTTTCCATGTTTAGTACCCCCTTCAATACGTAATGTGTTAGTTATAAAACATAAAAGGTGGTAAAATATACTTCTTCCGTCCCGACTTCACCTTTCCGTGTTAAATTTTTCAGGTAAAAAATTGTCAATTTTTACCATAAATATCACTTCAACAACAAAGATAAATAATTTAATAAAATCATATAATGATGATTTAAAATGTAAGGCTTCATAATATATTTCTTAAATATTAAATAATTATGGTTTAAAGGTAATTCGAGATTATAGTTGATAAGGGTTGACCGAAAAAAGTCAACACGTGAAGATGAATTCGGGGTGGAGGGAGTATATATTTAGTGTTGAATATGTAATTACCCTATTAATTTGTGTGATGCAAGTTTTTTTTAATCATATGTGACGGGTATTTCAATTTTTAGAGTTCTCATGCAAGTTGAATTTCTCATTCTTGATGAGAAATGATAAATGCAAGACCATTTTTATAAAAGTAGGATACTTTTTGATATATTGCAAAATGTCCTTCAACTAATAAAACTATGGAACTAGTCCATTTTCGAGAAAAAAAATCTCAAATTATCATATTTTCGAATATATATAAACGTATATACACTACGATATCATAACACAACAAAAATCAATATCGTACAATCATTAGCCATATTATATATGCCGATAATGACAAATATGGAAATGTTTTTATTATAATTTGGTATTTGTAGTTGTAAGTTATTACACAACAATATAAGTATATCTAAATTAGTCAAGAAAACATCATTCCCGATCTACATATGAGGTTGCTTGCTCTGATCTAGAGCAAGCAAGCTCCGATCGGAGCAGATCTTGGAGCTGAGTTGCTCCGATTTTAGTATATCAGAGTAGCCATGAGCATATCGGAGGATCTTCGTGGATTTTTCGTGTTCTTCGTATTTTCTTTTTAAGTTTTTTAATCTATTTGTTCGCATTTTGAAATTAATTTGAATAAAATTGTTTGTAATTTTTTAAAATTATTGTACTCTTTTGTAAATTATAATAATAGTAGTATTATTTGTAATATGTAAAAAAAACTTCTCTTGGATTTAATATAAACGGTATTGCATTTAACATTCATGTGATTAAGGTTCTTAATCGATTTAACTTTTGAATTGAGTTCTCAACCTGAAATTTAGATTCCTAGAGCTCACTTACCATTCCATTAAGTTCCTAAGTTGTAATTATATCTTACTTTAGTTATTTTCACATATAATGTGATTTGATCATTGAATATAGTTCACATGTTGTGATTATCTCTTTGTTGCTACGGGAATATGTTCAATCCGTCATTCGGACATCCCAAGTACAAATCCTAAGACATCATGGTAATACAAGGGCAAAGCTCCAAGGACCCGAGCTTCACATCCGAGGTCATGCTCGGTCGACACGTACGAAGAATATCGTGATAGGGATACCCGGACCGAAGCGTCACATCCGAGGATAACATGTCTGGACCAACATCACATATGTATACATCCAGACCTAAAGATAACCGAGTGTGGAAAATCATAATACGTCAGTAGCTGAGGGCTCAACTTGTTCCGGACACTTCGGATGTAACAACATACAGGAAGACTCCGATGCCCTCAAAACCTACAAAATGACTAATCTAGCCCTGAGGCCCAAAAAGCTACATGGTTTATGACAATCATATGATCCACGGGCCTAATTAAGCTCTATTAGCTTGACACTTGGTACAATCCAACAAGTCTGACCCAAAAAGGGAACTAATCTCTATAAATTGGAAATACCTCTCAAGGTAAACTCAAGTATGCTCACTTAGTCTCTTCACTATACTATAAGCCTATTATACATAGTTGACCTACAATCACTCTCGAGTAAAGTCTCACATCCGATATGATCCAAGGCAAACCGGGTCTAAAGGTTCTAACCCCCCTCCAGTCGTCTGTGCAGGTTCGGATATATGGATTCGGACGTAAGGATTGGAGCTCGTATCGTCCGAGGACTTGGGAGATTAGAAGAGTTAGTTGGTTTTAGTAACATCCATTGGTTGGGGCTTTTACCTCAACATAATTGGCGCCGTCTGTGGGAAACGCGAAGCAAAAGGCCAAGGTCATATGGACTAGCTATTCAATATGGCAAGACCTAGGAAATCAGCTCGGGTAGTATCACCTTCAAGAGAAATACCAGTTGGACGTCCTCGGGGTAGACCACCTACTCGGAAGACAGCAGCTACTCGGACTACCACCCGAACGAGGAGGAGCCAACCTAGTGACTGACATACGGCCTCCGCCTCGTCACAAGAAGCTCCTCCGGATCTCACCGAGAGAGACCCAGTGCCCCCGGTCCAACAACCTCCTCCGTCAGGAGCGCATGGGCCACCAGTCGGAAGAAATTTCACTCTGCCGAACGGAACGATTCTCTGTCCTTATGAATTCGGGATGAATGACAATCAATTCAGCTTACTACTCAATGTCATTCAAGGATGTTTGGGCTCGAATAATGTTCAGTCAACACCACAACAGCCCACTCCCGAACAAGTCGAGCCCGCACACTCGAGGCATGAGAAAAGGCCAATCAAGGAAAGAATTGGGGAAGCGATCCGGGACAATGAACTTTGTCATCTGATCAACCAAAGAACTAATTTCCGAGAGCGCCAGGAAAAGAGTCCTGAGGGTGCTAGAGCAGAATCGGCCAGGACTAACCGGATTGCTTCCAATCCGAGGAAGGCTGATGACTTTGTCGGGGAAAGTGTCGTTGAAGTCAAAGCAGAACAGGCACCAGGAATTAACTCAGACCCGAAGACAGGAGACAAGCTTACCTCAGAGCAGATCTACATCTGACAGTAAGCTCTAGAAATGGAAATGGCTTAACTTAGCAAGATGGTCAACGCTCAAGAAAAAATGACCGTAAGAGTTCCGAATCCTCTAAGCAATAATGATATCTGGAGAGAGAGAAAGCCAGTGGAATGCATCATTCTAAACTTGGAGCAATACTTTGGAGATAGTTGTCTGGTTGCCCATCTCACCCGATATGAATCTAAGATGGATACCAGCGGATTAAAGGACAACCAAAAAGCACTCAACTTTTCTACCACTCTTTTCGGAGAAGCAATGGATTGGTGGACCAGCCTGCCATCCAGACCCATAAAGTCTTTTGATGATGTTTCTACACTCTTCCTAAAGAGGTTTCAGAAGTCCAAAAGGAGGAAGAGATCCGTGGATCATCTGGCCGGAATCATCAATCCGAGAATGAGGATCTTCGGACCTTTCTGGATAGGTTTAACTCAGAGGTCCGACAGGTGGAAACGCATAACATTAAATAACGGGTCCGTCACCTGTATGCTAACACCATCAACCATTACCTCTGAAAAATCTATCTGGATAGGAAATATTGAATGAGAGGCAATTGGAGGATATTTTTGATCATGTCCTATACGGAGTTGAATTTCGAAGGAATGTCCCCGTCAGGGCCGGACAGAAAAGGGCCAAGGAACCTGCTAAGCAAGAAGCTCCCCAAAGCCTGGAATCTGGACTTGAGAAAGGACACCCGAGGGAAACAAGAGTTCCGGAGAGAACGACCTCCTCCTAAAAGGTATGTAGAGTACACCCGATTAAATCGCCCGAGGGAAGAAATCTTATCTATTATGGTCGATAAGAACCTAGACATCCAATGACCGAGGACTTTCTACAACAATAGGAAAGGTAAGGAAGCAAGGTCTTACTGTGCCTTTCACAGGCAAACCGGACACCCAACGGAGAAATGTATTCAGCTCAAAATAGAGACAGCTTAAGGAGCCGCATTCTAGGGAAGAACAGGTTCCGAGTGGAAGGAAAGAAAGGAGCCCGAGGCATAAATCTGTAACACTTCCACCACCACCAAGGAATACTCCACCTTCTGAGGCAAGGAGATACAAGAAATATCCGAAAGAGGGAGATTATGAGAACCTGCCTTATAGTGGGGTAATCAATGCCACGGCTGGTGGCCCGAGCGGTGGAGACAGCCGAAATGCAAGAGAGAGAACTGCGCAAGACATCCAGAACGGGGACCTAGTAAGAAACCCAGCACCTCCGAGGGGATCGAACACTATCTCTTTTGATGATAGTGAAATACCTCCCCCTACATTCGGAAGTGGGGACACCCGACCTCCCAATGTCCCGTCGGTAGTAGCACTGGTAATCGCCACATACAAAGTCAACAAGGTTTTAGTAGATACCAGCAGCTCTTCGAATATCATATCCAAAAGAACTATAGATCAGATGAATTTGGGAGACATCGAGTATAGAAAGATGAACACTTCACTATCCGGATTTGGAGATGTAATAGTCACACCTATCGGAACAATCAAGCTGCAGGTTTCAATGGGTACCTCCCCGAGGAGAATGACTCAAACAGGGTTGTTCCTCGTTGTTGATAAAGCATACAACTACAATGTCATCTTCGAAAGGCCAGGTCACAATCAGTTCCGAGCTATTTCATCCACACTACACAACCGAATCAAATTCCCCACTCCTTATGGAGTCGGAGAGCAACTAGGGAACAGAAGGGAGGCTTGGGAATGCTACATATTGTGTACGGGTGTAGCCGCAAATCCAATACTTTTCATATCTAAGGGGTCGAGTGTACCACAGCCTCCGAAGACTGAAATCAGAGTAAGAGCAGCAGATCACAAGTTCCCTAAGTCTATCCGGATAGAGCCACATGAGACCATCAAAGAAATTCAGATTATCGAACGCGATCTGGACAAAAAGACTAAGATAGGAACTGAAATGAATTATGAAGTAGAATTGAAACTAATATCTTGCTTTCGAAAGAATTCAGACATCTTTTCTTGGAGTACGGATGATCTATTAGGGATAGATCTGAGGGTAGTTGTTCACCGTCTGAATATGGACCCTACGGTCAAACACATCCGTCAAAAGAGGAAAGACTTCGGCCCTATAGAAGATGCAATCATATCGGCCAAGGTTGAGAGATTGTTGAAAGCCACATATTGAAGAGGTCAGGTATTCAGATTGGGTTTGCAATTTAGTCCTACTTGAAAAATCCCTAGGCAAGTGGAGAATGTGCAATGAATTCTCTCGACTAAACAAGTTATGTCTGAAAGACCCCTATCCTTTACCTCGGATTGATTAACTAGTAGACTATACATCCGGATGTGCCCTGTTGAGTTTTATGGATGCGTATCAAGGATTCTACCAGATTCGGATGGCACAAGAGGATGTGCTGAAGACAGCGTTCTTTGCGGCTGGGGGAGTATATTGTTTCAAGGTCATGCCATTCGGACTCAACAATGTCAGGGCTACATATCAGAGACACGTAAACAAAATGTTTAAGAAAGAGCTTGGGAAGACCATGGAGGTTTATGTGGATGAATGTTGGTCAAAAGCAAGACCGAAGAGAGCCACATTGAGCACTTAGAGAATTGCTTTTCCATCCTTAGGAAGTACGGAATGAGCTTGAATACGGAGAAATGCACCTTCGGGGTCAAAGGAGCAAAATTTCTCGGGTATATGGTCACAGAAAGAGGAATCAGTACTAATCCGGAAAAGATCCGAGCCATCCTTGACCTGCCTCAGCCAAAGAATGTCAACGAGGTGCAACAACTCATCGGAAGGGTTCTATCTCTTAGTAGATTCATCTCGAGGTCCGTGGAAAAGAACTTGCCATTTTTCAAGATCCTAAAGAAAGGGGACGGATTCGTATGGACCAAAGAGTGTGAGGAAGCATTCAAGAACCTCAAAGCTTATTTACTCTCGCCTCCGCTCATGTCCAAACCACTCGAGGGAGAACCCTTATATTTGGCAGTAACAAACGAGGCTATGAGTTCCGTACTCGTCCGGATCCAAGAAAATGATCACCTATCTGTATACTACTTAAGCAAGGCTCTTGCAGGTCCCGAACTTAGGTACTTACACATCGAGAAGCTAGCCTATGCTTTAAGCCACACAGCCCGAAGGCTCAAGCCTTATTTCAAATCTCATCAAATTGTGGTCTTGACCAATGAGCCCCTCAAACAAGTAATGGGTAGACCAGATCAATCTGGAAGACTCTCCAAATGGGCAATTGAACTCAGCGAGTATGACATCTCATATCAACCTCTGATAGCCAAGAAAGCCCAGGTACTAGCCGATTTCATAATCGACTTCCGGAAGGAAGACCACAAAGATCTGGAACCTACATGTCTCGAACTCAAATATCTAAAGATCCTACCAGAGGCCCCCTTATATGAATCTTTTGGTAATAGAGGAAGAGGAACCAGATCATAAGAACGGTCTTTTCGGGAATCAGTGTATGTCATTGTAGAAGATTCGGATACAACAATGGAAGTTGCCCCTGCCGAACCAACGGATATTCGGATGGAAACAGAAAAGACAGTGGAACCCAAGGTTATCGTAAGAAAACAGACTCCCGCATGGATCCTACAAGTGGACGGGTCATCCAATGGAAGGCTCGGGGATATAGGTATCCATCTCCAGAGTCTCAAAGGAGCACAGGCTGATTTTGCTATTACACTAGACTTCCGGGTGACCAACAATAAAGCGTATGAGGCCCTTCTAGTAGGACATCGGATGGCAAAAACACTTCAGGTAAAAAAGATTCGGGCTTACACGGATTCTCAGCTTGTGAATCGCAATATTCCGGAGCTTTTATTACTAAGGGTCCGAGTATGATCTTATACCTTGAGAGACTCAAAGAAGCCGTATCAAAGTTCGAGGAGCTCGACCTTAAGAAGTTCGATAGATCATACAATGAGAAGGCAGGCTCTCTTGCCCAATTTGCTTCCGCGTCTGGAGCAGTGGACACAAGAAGCATAATCCTCCTAACTCTTCAGACTTCTTCTCTCCACAATCAGGAACTCCCTTGGTACCAACTAGATGAAGAGAGAACTTGGATGACTGACATCCTGATTTACCTTCGGAATTGAACATTACCCTCGGACCCGATAGAGGTTCGGAGGGTCCAGTGCCGAGCATCTCGCTACTTCCTGCTTGCAGACGAACTTTACAAAAGATCCTTCAACGGAACCCACTTACGTGGTCTCGGACCACAAGAAGCTAAGACAATCTTGGAAGAGATACATAGTGGCAGTTGCGGAAGTCATTCCGGAGGAAGAACCCTTGCACAGAAAATCATCCGGCAAGGATACTAATGGCCTACAATAGACAAAGACTCGGCTAACTTCGCCCGAACCTGTAGGGACTGCCAGTTTCAACATTCCACATAGGCCAAGCAATCTGATTATTCCGTCAATCATCCCGTGCCCATTCGATCAATGGGGTATCAACATTGTGGGGCCTTTCCCCCGGGGAGCTCAATAAAAGAAGTTCTTGATTGTAGCAGTCGAGTACTTTATCAAATGGGTGGAAGCCGAAGCAGTGACTACCATAACAGAAGCTCGGGTCCGAACCTTCATCTGAAAAAATATTATTTCTCGCTTTGGATTACCTAGAATCCTCATCTCGAACAATGAAACCCAGTTCTCCAGGCACAAGCTCAAGGAATAGTGCAAATCTTTGAAAATAGACTAGTGCTTCACTTTGGTTGGGTACCCCCAAGCAAATGGACAGGTCGAGTCTACTAACCGGACCATTGTAAAAATCCAGGTAAAAAGACCCAAGACATTCCAAGGAAGCTGGGTTAAGGATTTGGATGGTGTACTTTGGGCTCATCGGACCACTTCGAGGATCGCCACCCGAGAAACTCCATTCTCCTTGGTGTATGGTTCCGAAGCTGTCATACATTCGGAAGTTATCGTGGAAACACAGAGAATCCAACAGTACCAACCCGAAGACAATGAGTCTGCTCGGATGTACGAGCTTGAACTCCTTGAAGACAAAAGGGAATCCTCCCTAGCTCATATCTTAAGGTACCAAGCCTCGACTGCTCGGACCTACAACAAAAATGTGTGCAAGAAAGACATCCAGGTCGGAGACTTGGTCCTAAGGAGAGTTGACATCCTCAATCATGTTGGAAAACCCAAACCAAACTAGGAAGTTCCGTACAAAGTCATTGGGGTTAGAAGCAATGGAAGCTTCGAGATGGAAGACCTAAAAGGTAGAGTGCTTAAAAGAACTTGGAATCCGAGAAATTTACAGAAGTTTTATGCTTAGTATGTTATTTTTTATTATCCGAAGTCTTTTTTGAATCCGACTGTTTGTAATTGAATTTTCGTCAAATCAATACAACGGCTATCTTTCTCAAAGAATGATCTCATTCACTATCGAGCATACCTTGTTTCGAATACGAGAGCATCGAATGTGGTATATTCCGAACTAAAAAATGACTTGTTAAACCATACAACTCATGAACGTTTGGGTATATCATAATATTATCCTGACACAATATATTCGGAGAAGGCTAAGCAAGGATCACACTCCGCAAACAATATCAGTAAAGTGTAGAATACTCGGAGTATCCGGATAACATTCCGAATCATTAGCAGTTGAGAATATTCAACAAGCATTCAAACTAAAGCATCCAAAACAACACAAGTAGGAAGTCGGTGCATCATTATCCAAAGTTAACACGAGACAGAGCAAATATTCGAAGGAAAATCAATGTACGAGAAAAATAAAATTGTTTCAAGGTCCGAGGACCGTACAAGGTTCACGGAGCATACTCCGCCTTCAAAGGTCTTCTTCATTCTGGGGCCTTCGAACTACACTCGTCAGCTGCCTTCTTGGCCTCCCGAGCTTCGTGTGCTAGCCCCATCTCCTCAACAAACTTCGGGGCTTCTACTACCATATCAAGATCCAGCTGTCCACGAACCGGACCAGGGAGACTCAACCAGTCGTGGTTATGGGCTGCATATTCCTTCAAAGGAACCAGAAGATGTCGGAGCAAGATTTCAGGAACAAATTCCGGAAGATAAGGGCCTCCATGATTGAATTCCAGCTCGCAGAATTCATCGCTCATCAGCTCGGCATCGTCAAGCGGCTCACCAGTAAAGCGAGTACCGTACGGATTGTTATAAGCGCTTAAGCCGCACTCTTCGGATCAAAGTTAGTCGGGAGCTTCTCCTTTAACTTGAGTTGACCAATAGTAGCATCGAACCCAGCCACCCGAGCATCATCCATCGTGCACGTCAGGTAGTATTTGCACGAATTGAGCTCAAGAAGTCCCGAACAACCTTCACTCGGGTGTGATGGATATTCTCGAGCATCTGTTCCTTGAAACTCCCGAACAACCCCAGAATCTCCCCACACCCTTTCTCAAGATTATCCCGCTCGATCCGGACCTGGGCCAAGTCACAAGCCAAGGCATGGCGGTTCTCATCCGACCAATGGAGATCCACGACTGCATTATGGTACTTCTTCCGGTACTCCTGGAATTTTGCCTCCAAGTCTTTCACGCTAGCCTCGGACTTCGACAGCTGAGAATCGATCTCAGCCCTCTCTCCGGCTACGTGTGAACATGCATGGACCGCGGCAGTCAAATGAAAAGAAACGAACTTGAGAAACTTAAACAAAAACAAGCGTAGAAATCATTTAAAGGGTGGAAGTCTCGAATACTAACCTTCCGGCTCGCTGCAGCTAACTCAGCTATCCGCTCAACCTCGTTCATCGCCACCAGTCTGGTCACCTCAACCTCTAAGTCGGTATTCAAGCCAGGGACCATGACTGCCTTACCCTTCGCCTTCTTCGGCGCAGGAAGCGAACCCTCGGAAGCCCTCTTCGATCTGGATACAACCTTCGAAGCGGAAGATCCAGAAGCCTTGGGTGGCTTCTTCGCATCCGCATCCTTGCCGCCCTTAGTTTTCCCGTATTTTGGGGGTGGGCATCCGAAGCTGCTCCTGTCCTTGGCAACTCTATCGGCGTTCATATCCGAGAAGGTCGCGGCGTTATCGGGCTCTTCCATCGGGAGGGTGGTAGAAACCTTGATAGTCCGGCTCCGATGTTGCTCGGCTATCTCCCGTTCCTGATCTTCTCGCTGCTTCCTCTTCAATTCAAGTAAGGCATACATGTCATACTCGAACCAGTAATCTACACAAGCAAAAAAGAATGGTTAGATCATACTATTTATACTTGTATCAGACAAGAGGAGCAAAAAAACAAAAGACATCGTGAACACTTCGGATATATATCTACGGAACCATTAATGACCAAAATCACGTGGTGGATTACCACAATAGCACTCCGTAGCTAACCCGGCCAAATAAGGTAAGGACTGACAGATCAGCCCCCGAAAGAAGTAAGTCTCCGTCCGGTTTCTCTTTCGGAGCGCCTGCATCCACAAGGGTAAGTTCTTGGATGGCGTCCGAGCAAAAGGATAGATTTGCCGAGAAAATTCTTCGGGAATAGCCACTTCTCCCGGCTAGACTCGGGCTCACCCTCCTTTAGCGTCGGACGAATGAAGAACTACCTCTTCCACCACTCGATACCAAGCGAGGAAATCGGATCTTCGAAGAAAACATATCCGGGCCTCGCTAAGAAGGAGTAATAGTCCGGATGCGAGTCACTGGCCTTGACCTCGAACAACCTTTGAAAATTCGACGTCTTCAACTGGATGCCGATGCGCTTGCACAAGACCCCGAAACACATCAGATTACCCAACGAATTCGGGATAATCTATGAGGCTCAAACCCAAATCGGTGAAAATCTGAAGAAATTGGGGAGCAACCGGAAGCCTCCACCCACAATGAAGGGATGCCTCGTACACCGCCATATACCCCTCCGGAGGGTTGTAAAAGGCATACTTGGGGTCCAGCACCATCAACTCCAGAGAATCAGGTATCTCATACCGGTCCCGGATATCTTCTAACCTCTAAGTAGTTAATTTGCTGTCTTGGGTAGGCAACGTGTCATCCGGATTTAATTCTCCTTGTGCATCTGGATGGACGACTTTCTCCTTAGTCCTCGGATATTTGATGTCGAATACCCGGCCACTCGAGCTCCCGACGGTATCATCCTCGACGTCCTCCTCCTCATCAACTTCCTCCTCCTTCACAACATCGGCCTCCTCCACTGCCACATTTCCGGCTCCCAGAGCCCCTGCTTTAGCCACCCCGACGTACGGATACATACCGACATTGATCACAGGGATAATACGGAGCGGCGTCACTGCTCGGATCGTGTCCTTGATGCCCACCTCAAACATAGCAACCTCGGGGGCTTCGTCGACGGTATCCTCTACCATTTCAGCGGAGGGTTCCTGGATATCTGGGATAAAAGGGTAATTGGTAAGGACGAATGTGAGTTTTATAACCTAAATAATGGCAGAGGAAACCGACCTCGGGAGGAAGCTCATCGCCCTCGGATTAATTGTTAGCACTGAACTCCCAAGTGGAGGTGCGATGTACGGGACCAGGTTGAGAAGAAGAAGCTTCCATCTGTCGATCCGGATCTGAGGACCCAGGAACAATTAAGCGATAGGAAGAATTACTCGCCTCCGGGTTCGTCCCAGCTTCACGTTGTTCGGATCCTTGATTTGGCTCCTCCATAGCCTCCTTGGCGAATACCTCAACTAGCTCAGCCGAGGTCACAGAGTATGACCCTGACTCCGAACTAGATTCCAGTTCAGATCCGTAGCTTTGAACTTCTCGAACGTTCTGGCTATCACTACCGGACATCCTAGTAAAGGAAGGAAAGGGTTAAGTCTAAAAGGTACGGGCTGACCTAGCCGAGCAGAACAAGATCGAATTGGTACAAAATGTGTCTCATTGGGTCCTAGCCTAAAGGTCCCCCTAGTGCTACGTTAAGCTAGAAGTTAGCAAGCGCGATTCGAATTATCCGGATTAATATAATCGTCTATGCGTGTTTGAAGTTTCTCAGCATTTTCAGATACAAGATAAAGTCGTATCATGCATATTAAAGTCGATATAAATAGAAATGAAGCACTACAAAAACGGAAACGAAGACGGAAATAAAGAACAATATTCCGAACTTAAGAAGAAGGATCCAAATACTTTCTTGTTATCAAGGAATTGGATCGAAGGCAGCTTCCGCTTCGGAATGCTCGAACTGCTTTGCTTCAAATTGCTTTGCTACTTTGCTTCGGATGCTGATTTGCACAAAACTCCACTCTCTAGAAATGTGATAACATGGGCGTTGACGGCTCCCCTATTTATAGGAGGGGACAATTTTAGAAAATCCAACCGCCCCCGCGATTGTCACCACGATCTAACCACCCAATATCTCTGATCCAACGGCTCAGATCATTTGGTGAATCTGAAAAGGCGTAATTGACACTAATGCACTTCACGACGTTTGGTATTCCCCTCAGATCTCATGGATTTACAGATGATTTTATCTTTAGCTCAGTCAACTTAACCGTTTGATTTACATTAGAAAGATCGACAATTCATGGATGGTTATTCTCTTCGGACGGTAAACTCACTATGAGTTCGGTTATACAATTCTACAACACAAATCTTAAAAGAAGAAACGAACGCACGAGAATAAGCAAAAAAGGAGATCGATACATTTCAGTCTGGATGTAATATTTCGGAGAAGCCGTTCAAAACAACCAAAACAGGTGAAGCTAAATACTGTCCGAAGTAATCAAACTTTGGCAAACTTACAAAATTATACGGGGCATACCTCGCCTTCACCAGTTTGCATCATCAGTACCAGATTCATCAGTCTCCACATACCAGCCGGACCCACCCTCATCCGAGCAAGCCATCGCCTCCGGGCCTCCTTCTTGCGCTTCCTCCGGATCGCGGCGTGTGCGTGAGTGATTCGGCGCCCAATCTCCATCAACTCCCACAAGTCCCTCTTCGGACAAGAGAGCTCGCTCAGGACAGGTTCAAGGTCCACCGGATCCGTGGACGTCCCTTCACCCGGATAGGCTGGAGAATGCCACACCCCGCAATCGCAATTCATGAAATCTTGCCATCCCTGGTACCAAGAGAAGATGGGAGCTTTGAAGGGATGGTTACTCGGCCGACGGAGCCTCAAACGGAACGAGTATAGGCACGGAAGGACGAGTGGCGTACTCATCTTGGTAGTGGCCCAACGTGAAGGACCGGACTGGCTCTTCGACATTCTACAGGCATAACAATCGAGGCAAGTTACAAACCGGTTCAAAGACTAGAAGACCCGAACTCAAAAACCACAAAGAATAGCGACACTTACCTCGCAAAGTCTTCTCTTCACTTCGGATGGGTTAAAATTTTGATCACCTGCGATAAAAATGAAAATGACAGTCCCTATTTATAGGAGGATAATTTGGGCAGCACAGGCATTTATTGCTTCCCGCCTCTTCATATCCACCGTTGATTTGTTTGATCCAACGATTACAATGCAACTCGAAAGACAAAAAGACACAATTGGTCACCCAACGCGCCACTCCAGACAAGGGCACACCATTCACGCAGTCACTCCGGATGTCTCAACATTCGGATGATCGACACATCCTCCCGGATGTATTTGGGTTCGGACGTTTGAGATTTATCTTTCAAATACAAATACTCCTTTCTCAAAATTCAATCCGAGACCATATACTCTCAAAAGGACTACAAGGACCATTAGACACGGATTTCTTTTTCTCATGGAACGGATTGAACAAAAGACCTCTTTTTTTATAGTTTCCAACTATCTTTTACTAAGATACTTGGAAACTAGGGGGGACATATGTTGATACGGGAATATGTCCAATCCGTCATTCGGACATCCCAAGGACAAATCCTAAGACATCATGGTAATACAAGGGCAAAGCTCCAAGGACCCGAGCCTCAGACCATCCGAGGTCAAGCTCGGTCGAGACGTATGAAGAATACCGTGATAGGGATACTCGGACCGAAGCGTCACATCCGACGATAACATGTCCGGACCAACATCACATATGTATACATCCGGACCTAAAGATAACCGAGTGTGGCAAATCATAATACGTCAGTAGCGAAGGGCTCAACCTGTTACGGACACTTCGATCCGGAACCATCACATCGGATGTGACAACGTGTAGGAAGACTCTAATGCCCTCAGAACCTACAAAATGACTAATCTAGCCATGAGGCCCAAAAAGCTACATGGGTCATGACAATCATATGATCCACGGGCCTAATTAAGCTCTATTAGCCCAACACTTGGTACAATCCAACAAATCTGACCCAACAAGGGAACTAATCTCTATAAATAGGGAACAACGCTCAAGGTAAACTCAAGTATGCTCACTTAGTCTCTTCACTATACTATAAGTCTATTATATACAGAGTTAACCTACAATCACTCTCGAGTAAAGTCTCACATCCGGTTTGATAAAAGGCAAACCGGGTTCTAAAGGTTCTAAACCCCCCCCCCCTCCAGTCGTCTGTGCAGATTCAGATATAGGGATTCAGACATAAGGATTGGAGCTCGTATCATCCGAGGACTTGGGAGATTGGAAGAGTTAGTTGGTTTTAATAACATCCGTCGGTTGGGCTTTTACCTCAACACTCTTTTTTATAATTGATTACTAATAAAATTATAAAGTAACCCCCAACCCCCTAAAATAAAATAATGTTATATAATAATTTCCTTCATATTTTTTTACATGTTGAAAATTAATGTCGGCATTTTTTTTATTGGATACCAACTAATTTAGTCATATTGTTACTAATAAGACTGTAATTTGCCGGCAACATATTTTGTTAGGGAAGGCACTATTATAATTATTATTGAACGAATATAAAAATATAATTAACTCATTTTTATTTTGATGAAAAATATAAAAAGACCATTTAATCTAGAGACATTTATTCACATAATGATTTATACAAAATTATTTTGTTAAATTACGTTTAATGAATTTACAATGATTCTAATTAATGTTGAATTACTTCTAGTAATGAATAGATTGAGAAATAATTGTACAAATAATTTAGAATGTATATAGCTGGAATCATGGAGATAGAGCAATAATTTTACATATGGATTAAAATTGTTAATAGCTTCACCACATATGTCTACTAATAAATTATCAGAGTTTTAAACAACTTAATCAGAACATTTTAATTGTTTAAACTTTTGAATCCATGATGTCCGATCACGATTAAAGTCGATTTTAGTGTTTCGTCGATGTTTCACTTTGACTTTAAAGCGAGTGATTAGTTTGAGATTCTTAGAAAACTTATAGGTTCTTGACAATGAAAAGTTGCATCTTTTTTAAGAAGTTGAATTGCAATTGGTTAAACCTAGCAAATAAAAAGGAAATTTATCTTTTGAAGTTTTGTAAATTTATTTAACAATTTATTAACTGTAACTGTAAGAAATCAACTTTGCAGTCAAAAACAATTTTACTTGGTTGAAATCATTTTTGTGGCTATGATTAATTCAAACCAAATTGATTTTGTCATCTCATTCTTCTGAAAGATTGATTTTGCAATCACCGTCGAACAAATCAACGATTCATTGTCATCGTTAATTCACTATTTCTCAATCAATCTAATCTCGATTCATCTATTTTGCATTTCGTTATTCGTGTTTCGATAGTTCATTCGTTCCACTCTAAATTCTATATTATCCATAGATTTCGCAATTACTCCAATTGATTATGTGAACGATGGTGATGTGATTTAACTTATCATTTAGATTACCGTTCATACAACACGGTAATCTACCACTTTCAACCAATCACACAAATTCATTCGCTCCATTCTCGAATAACCAACATGTTGTTTTGTTTAAGTTAATGATGGAATAAAGCAATTGTGATTTTGAGTGAATTAATTTAATTAATACTTTAACTTTTTTTATTCAATTTATCTTATTTATTAGTTTTTTTGTTATTTTAATATAATAATTTATTTAATAATAATAGTATTCAAGGTTGATGTCTATGGATTCGTCTTATCAAGACGAATTCAAATATATGTTCATAACATTTTTATAATTTTTATAGATAAAGTTATATGAGATTTAATAAAAAAAGATATATATGATTGATTAATAATAGATGAATAAAAAATTTACCATTTGCAATGAATGTCTTTATAGTTCTTGGTTGACTAGATATGGTGGGTATGGAAAATAGGATTTAAATGGTGCTAATTCCACAAAACTTTTTAGCCTTGAGAATGAATATAGTTTGAGATAGGCCACCAACTTTAAATAGAGTTTGTAGAAAAAGTAATTTCTGTGTATATGGATTGCGCTATTGGATAATAGATTGCTGACACAAGCGGCTTGCAAACCGATGTCTCCAGCCATTCCATTCCAGTTTTTCCCTTTTTCCCCTTTTTCTTCTCTGGATTGATGGTTCGACCTTTGTGTTTTTTGGACCGATCTTAATATTGACAAATGGATTTATGGATTTTGTTTCAGACAGGAAAAGTGTATAGAATTTACGATCTCAATTGATTGAATAGTCTCGTACTAATAACGTGTTATGAAATATAGAACATAGAAGAACAATAAGAGGAGAAAGAGTATTTCATTCATCGTCTCAAATGAAAATACAAGTGTATACAAAAATATGAACCCACTACTTATAGACTACTAGAAGGAGATCTCATACAACAAGTATATAATTAGTTAGGTGTATGACTAGTGGAGTTTAATGGACATTCATCATATATTACATAATCAGTGTAATTTTATTAAAATAATTAGTCTTTAACAATCAACATCCATCTGAGCTTCATTCCACATTACCCAAATATACCCCGACTGAGGAGGAGCAGCAGATGGCAAAAGAACCATTCTTTTAATGTACACGAAAGATAAAAACCATTCACGTAGCTTCCTCAAAAGCCATTATAGTATCCAACACCATTATCATAATCAAATTGTAGCACCTGATATAATTCCTTAGTGCAACATGGACCTCCAGGATCCCGCCCCCTAACGTTCTATAGGAGAATCCTCAATGTATCTGGTGTTACAATTCTAGTCCACATTCCATCCCTCTGTGTTGGCATTAACCCACCGTCAACATTACCGACTGGGACCACATTCGAAGCATGCTATCTCCACTGGAAGATAGTGGGCAACTGATAAAAGGACTGCATTCGGTAATAATTTGCCTCCAATTGAATCAGTGTATTGCTCGGCTGCATCTCCTCCCTTATAGCAACCCTCGTCATATTTATCATCATTGCAGCATGTCTCGGATCTAGGTGTCTTGGAATCAACTCTACTCCCAGCTTTGGCAAAAAAGACGATCCCTCCACATCACATACCGTATGCATCCATTGCATGTCCTGATTTGGCTTATTGGCCCTCCTATGATGGGGCTCAGATTGTTCGACATGGCTTGAGATCTCATTGGTTGAGTATATTCAGTCTCACAGTAGTGATCGGTCCATTATGTTGAGATTGATTTCCGGAGGACTCGCCGATGACCACTCTTCAGTGTTTGTTTAGGTTTTCTTCCCTTGCATGTTGTTGAAACTCCCTTTGAGATGTTCTTTCTAAAGTTGGGGGTGTATGTCTCGGTGCTTGCCTGTAAGTTGGATTATGTTGTTGATTCTATAGGATCTTGTTCAGAATTGTTGATATCGTTGCCCGATTTGGGTTTGTTGGGATGAACCGGAATCTGCCCTATGATTATAACACTCTCGACCAGAACTTCCTGATGTTTGTCCCTGCTCGTAGTTTCTTAGCAAGTGCGGTGGTGGAGCTGGGATACGAGGCGGTGGAGTCATTACCCTTTTTTTGTTGTCGCTTGCATGTCCGCGCGACTGATCTCCATTGGTTGTGGTTGAGCCTGGCTGCGTTCATAAGCCCTCCGTTCCCGACGCAGTTCGTTCGTTGAAAGTGGTCGGCTTGGCATTTTCACTTGGCACAATAATAGCAGAACTAGTAACATAAGGTTAAAGGTTTGGAGTGAGAGAAGAAGAAGGTCCTGAGAATGAAACCCTTGGAAACTCAATTAAATATTGGAAGAATTGTTGTTTTTCTCTAATAGGCCCAAGACGTGTCTTGGTAATTGTTGATTTGTCGCCATAATCATTAGTTGTTCTTGATTTGCATTTAAATTAAGTGGTTCAACATTATTACTCTGAGTAATCTCTTTGTTTTTAGTTATGGGCTTTTTAATTTTTATTCTCTTTTCTGAAGTAGTAGCATTATTACTATTTAAGCTTTCTATAAGATGTGAAGCATTTTTATCAAAGAAATTTTTATGAAGCTGCACATAGAATAATTTTGCATCTGGCCTATTTAAACATATTTTCTGCACTTGGCACCATCCCCTTTAAGTCCAACAAATGAACTATATTACCTTATTGAGCATAATGGGCCTCAATTTCACTTGATCCAATTAGAGGTACATTTGGACCAATTTCTTCCCTTGGCCTTGTTGTTAAGTCTATGCTCATATTTGTAGACTTGGTTTTATCTCTATCCGGAAAATATTTGTGTTTAACTCCTCATTAGTTTATGTGGGTCCCTCTGTCAATGTTGTCTCCACCATTTTGGCCATTCTTAATTTCCAGCGACTGAAAACGATTCGAAATTTTAAAATGATCCCCCGTAAATTGCCTTTTAGTCCTATTGTTATTGGATTCTAGCACTTCTTTCCCAGTATTCACTAGAATATTTTCCGGCGATATTGTTGCACTCCAACCGGAATATGTTGATGTCGTTTGTGTGGGACAAGTTTATTCACTTAAGGGATGTTTCTCTCATTTCGATTCCTCAAAAGGTTTTTTGACTACCAATTTTCATAGGTCTTCGCCATCTGTATTTATCTTTACTTCCAAATTTATAGCTTGTCGGAGAGGTTGAAACATCGATACAATAGTTTGATTATCCATTAATCCACAAGAAAATTTAATATGACCTATCCCACCGCATTTTATGCAAAAGTCGACTTTGATTTTCATATTGAATTTCCTGCATAAAACTACCAATTTGAATCTTATGTGACAAAGGTTGGGAGATATCCATCTCAACAAAGATTCTTGCATAACATCCCCTTGATACATTCAAAGTATACATGTCGAGTTTAATTGGCCCACCCAACGTTTTCCCTATTATTTGTAGGGCAATGGGATCGTAAAATTTAAGAAATATGTTCAGAAATTGAACCCATATAGCTATGGCATCCACAATGCTCTGGTTCGGGATAAACTTAATTTTGTCGCCACTGTAGCACAACCAGATAATGGTCAGACAAGAACCATGGGCCTCCAGCTAACACAACAAGAAAATCATCTT
>JAYMSP010003157.1:0-20856 GCA_036897095.1 Plantago elongata
TCACTTGAATTTCAAAACTCTGAACAAGCTTGCCAAGAAAGAGTTAGTGGTTGGATACCTAAAACAACATTCAGAAAGGACGGTCTATGTTCTTCTTATCAATTAGGGAAACAATCCAAAACTTCTTTCAAGTCCAAAATCAGACATTCTAGTGTTCGACCACTGTAACTTTTACACATGGATCTCTTTGATTCATCTGTAATAAGTTACGCATGCAAGAAGTATGGTCTAGTTGTTGTAGATGACTTCTCTAGGTTTACCTGGGTTGTCTTTCTGAAACAAAAATCTGATGCCATGGTGGAGATACCAAACTTGCTGGATAAGCTTGAAGTCATGAAAAATGACAAAGTATATGCAATCAGAACAGACCATGGTACTGAAATTTTCAATCAGTATATCAAAGAGTTTTGTACCTGCAAAGGTCTACAACATCAACTATCTTCAGTAAGGACACCACAACAAAATTGTGTTGCTGAAAGGAAGAATAGAACCCTTAAAGAAGCTGCAAGGACTATGCTAACTGACACTGAAATAAGTGAAATTTATTAGGTTGAAGCTGTAAACACAACAAGCTACACTCAGAACAGATGTTTGATAAACAAGCACCATGACAAAACTCCTTAAACCATGGAACGGAAACTCGTGCCATCTCGAACGAGATGTTTGATGTCTCAACTCAAAGTTTAAAATTTGCTTCCTAGGTAAGAGTGAATTCTCAAAACTAGGATATGTTATGGTCAAACTAAATGTTAGCCGTGTTAATAATGTCAGTGCAACTCATCAACTAAGTTTCATGATGGATGGATTATCGTCATAGATAAAGTTTGTCCACAAATTTAAAAATGTACATTGCACACTTTCTACATGCCATGCCACCCAACAACATAGTATTTTATAAGGAGGGAATACATGATCAATGTGGCCAGTTATACTACGTGGTTTATCTCTTGAAAGTTAGTTATCCATGATAACGCTTCGTGCCGTAATTATTTGAATTTAGTTAATGTTATTCATGCATGATTAGGGTATAGATAAAATTGGACATGATAATATATGGATTTTATAACTGTGAGAGATCACGATTTTTATTATGTATCAAAATGCTTCACTTTCATGTATTTTTCATACAAAAAGAGCTTAACAAAGATGAATCATCTTGACTTTAGATGCTTGAGCATGAATATTTAACACGTGGATGTTCTTCCGCACTTTATAGCTCCAGCAGCCATGGTTAATGACCTCACTTTTAGCCCGTCGGCTACTACAAAATTTTGATCCGGTCTGTAATTTGGCTTCGTTGCTGAACTTTCTTGAGCAGATTCTTTAAATGAAGCTCCATTTTCAAATACATCATGGACAGATTTGAAGTTACTGCCAACACTATTTTTCCACGTAATCTGTGGCACAATTAATTGTATACTTTTGAATATATTTAAATAAAAATCTCACTACATCATTAAGGTTCCAAAAATAATTGAATGTTACCTCTTTCCCTCCCATTTTTGGTGCAACAAAGAGGTTTGCTTGGCTCTTGATATTGGGGTTCATGGTTCCTCCAATGGCATACATTCCCCATTTAAAGTACAAGTTGTTGACTACATGTGCATAACCGAACCGCAACCTTCAAAAAAATATGTTTAAGTATAAGCTTTAATGTTTTAATGATTAATCATGACTAACAAAGTATTGGACATCAAAATGTAGGCGAACATTGTATCTTATGTGAATATGGCAAACGTTCTAACTATATACTTCTTATTATGTAGAAAGAGTAATTGGTTATGATACTAGGGAAATACATTAAAACTAGAAAGTGATAGGAAATGTATTAAATAATTTAATAAGATAAATGTGTGATTATGCAGTTGAGTATGTCATCAACCATAAAGGAACAAAATATGGACATGTACCTTGGCATTCTTTGCTGGCAGTGAGGTCCAAAATGGTTGAAGGCAACGGTTACCTTCATGTTCCTGTCCCTCACGTATCCATCGTCGTGTCCTAATAACATGACCTTGTCTTGGTCTCTGAACCAGTTATTGGATATTGTTATGTCCGTGGAACCCCTAGTTACGTCAATCAATCCATCTTGACAATCATATAAAGTATTGTGGTCAATCCATATTTTCGAGGAAGTCACCATTCGGATAGCATCCCCGTCTACTGGACCGAGTTGAACGATTTTTCTACCAGGTCCCATTACCGGTCCTGGGCCTTGAGCCTTACAATCATGAATTCGAAGACCATGGATAATTACATTGGTCACCTGTTTTCAATGCATCATATCCAAGGAAAATATATTTTCTTAGAGTAAGGAAATTATTTGTTATTACATTTATGATTAATTTACTATGTGCTTCCATAAATATTTGACTTTTCGGCATATTCATAAACAATGAATACAATCCACTCGATAAAAAGTATAATCATTGGATAATTTATATAAAAGAAGAGATGAATTTTAAGATAAGTAAAATCATATCTATGCACATACCCTTTGAAGCACGAGGCACGCACCATTTGCAATATGAACATCCACACCCCGACCATCAATTGTGGTGAAACTATTAACAAGGAGAGGTTTCTCTAGTGTTATTTTCATATTTCTTTTAAATGTAATCCAAACCTTGCCATTAAGGTTAGTCATGGCATATCTTAGTGTTCCAGCCCTTGGATTCATGGGATCATCACCAGGATCCGTCACCTTATAATTTATCACGCCTCGCCCCACATTATTGTTCATTTTACCTGCAAAACCAACCGAGCATCTTGCTAGTTGGTGGCGTTGACGCCGCCAGTTGGGGTTTGCCCTCCAACACTTGTCTATGACATTCATATTGTCAATGCGCATAGCAGCAAAGACTGAGGGGGAATTCAATATGGTGGCCATCAAAATAGCAAGGACAAGGCACAATAATGTTGTGCCTTGCATGCCCTTCAAACCCATTTCTCTTCTTGGTGAGATAAAAGATTTACAATAAAAAACCAAGAAGATAATGAAAATGAGATTTTATCCTGAAGCAATGAAGTAGTTTGCATCAATAGATGTTTTATAGTGCAGATGAATGATTCTTCACTTGTTGCTGGCCTTTTTGTGGTGGGATTCATAGGTAATAAAACTACTGGTTAAGAATTAAATGGGCGGCCTTATGTGTTTAAGTTATGCTATTCTTAGTATGCTATTTGATATATAAGATATATAATAGAGGGTTAAAATGAACATTACTTAACTGCCTGAACATATATGGATGGTTAAAACGAACATCACTTAACTACCTGAATATATACGAATAGACCGTAGAATAAACTATATATCAACTTTTCTCATCAATATAATTCATAAGCCCTTTTACCACAAGTTTTTCAGTTTCATGAGTTTTTACTGATAAAAGCTCGTTGCGTGGACTCGCAATTTTTTTTTTCAACAAGCTAACTTGATTAGATTCTCAAATCAGCTAGCTTTCCACTACTAATTAGTTTTTCAGCTAGTTTTGCTAAATAGAGCCATAAACTCCACTCATATATTTAATTAATTGAACACAACAACAATAACTAATTTCTTTGTCATGTGATGTCTGTGCTAATTAGATCTTTACCATTTTATAAAAATGCCGATAAAAATTTCTTGTAATACAAAAAATAGATAACTTTGTTGAGGTAAAAGTTCCAACCCTCGGATGTTACTAAAATCAACTAACTCCTCACTTCTTGAAAGTCCTCAGATGATGTGAACTCCAATACTTGCACTCGAAGCTATAGATCTGGACCTGCACATACGACTGGAGGGGGGGGGGGGGGGTTTGAATCTTTAGATCCGTTTTGCTTTACTCGAGAGTGATTGTATGTCAACTCTGTATAATTGAAGGTATAAAGCTTATTATAGAGTGAGAAGATTAATTGAGCATGCTTGAGGTTACCTTGAGAGGTGCTCCCTATTTATAGAGATTAATTCCCGTCTTGGGTCAGACTTATTGGATTCTACCAAGTGTTGGGCCAATAGAGCTTAATTAAGCTCGTGGATCATATGATTGTCACAACCCATATAGCTTTTTGGGCCTCAGGGCTAGATTAGTCATTTTGTAGGATTTGAGGGCATCGGAGTCTTCCTGTACGTAAATACATCCGAAGTGAGGGTTCCGGACCAAAGTGTCCAGAACAGGTTGAGCCCTCCGCTACTGACGTGTTATGATTTGCAACACTTGATTCTCTTTAGGTTCAGATGTATTCATATGTGATGGCGGTCCGGACATTGTTATCCTCGGATGTAATGTTTTGGTCCAGGCATCCTTATCGCGGTATTCTTCGTACATTCTGGCCAAGCTTGACCTTGGATGGTCGGAGGCTCGGATTCGTGGAGCTTTGTCCTTGTAATACCGCAATGTCTTAGGATTTATCCTTGGGACGTCCGAATGACGGATTAGACATATTTCCGTACCAACATATCTCCCCCTAGTTTCCAAGTATCTTAGTAAAAGATAGTTGGGAACTATAAAAAAGGAGAAGACTTTTGTTCAATTCGTTCCATGAGAAAAAGAAATCCGTGTCTAATGGTCCTTGCAATCCTTTTGAGAGTATCTCCCCCCCCCCCCCCTCCTTTTTCATATAATCTGAGGCAAAAGATCTCGGATTGTAATTTTGAGAAAGGAGTATTTATATTTGAACTTCCGAACCTTAACACATCCGATAGGATGTGTCAGTCATCCGAATGTTAAGACATCAGGAGTGACTGCTTGTATGGTGTGCACTTATCCGAAGCGACGCTTAGGTGATCAATTGTGTCTTTAGGTCTTCCGAGTTGCATTGTTATCATTGGATTAAACAGATCAACGGTGGATATGAAGGGACGGGAAGCAATAAATGCTTGTGCTGCCCAAATTATCTTCCTATAAATAGGGCCTGTCATTTTCATTTTTACCACAGTCGATCGAAGTTTTTAACCCATCCGAGGTGAAGACAGAGTTACGCGAGGTAAGTTTCGCTTCTCTTTTGGTTCTGTTTTCGGGTCCTCTAGTCTTCGGATATGTTGTATCTAGCCTCGATTGTTGTTATGCAGAATGTCGAAGAGTCAATTCGGTCCTTCGCGCTGGGCACACTATCAGGATGGGTATGCCACTCGTCGTTCCGTACCTCTTCTAGCTCCTAATCCGGATCCTGTTCTAGTGGAGGCCCCCAATTTGGCCATTGTCCACTTCGAAGCTCCAGCTCCGGATCAACGACCATCCGAGGCTCGTAGGCCGAATAACCATCCGTTCGAGGCTCCTATCTTCCTTGGGTATCAGGGATGGCGGGACCTAATGAACTATAATTGTGGGATTTGGCATTCTCCCACGTATCCGGGTGAGGGGACTTCAATGGATCCGATTGACCTTGATCCGATCCTGAGTGAGCTGTCGTGTCCGAAGAGGGACCTGTAGGAGTTAAAGTAGATTGGTCACCGTTCGCTCGCACACCGCGGCCAAGAAGAAGCGCAAGAGGGAGGCCCGGAGGCGATGGCTTTCACGGATGAGAGTAGTGGCGGGGGTAGGTCCGGATGCCTACGTGAAGACCGACGAATCCAACACGAATGATACGGATTGGTGAAGGCGGGGTATGCCCCGTAAACTTTTGTATTTTTCCAAAGTTTTATTACGTCGGACAATATTTTTCTCCATCTTTTTTTTGGTTTCGGAACGGCTTATCCGGATAGTAATATCTGGATTGAAATATATATATCATGTTTTTCTTATTCCCGTGTATCCGTATCTTCCTTTATATCTTGCATTGTAGAGTAGCACATCCGAGTTCATCGGGTGATTAACATCCGAAGAAAATAATCATCCATGAACTGTGAACTTCGCTAATGTAAGTCAATTGGCTAAGTTGATATATCCGAAGATATTATCAACCGAAGATCTATGATATCCGAGGGGAATACCAAACGTCGTTAAGTGCATTAGTGTCCATTAAATCTTTTCAGATTCACCAAATGATATGATTCGTTGGATTAGAGATAGTGGGTGGTTAGATCATGGCCACGATCGCGCGGGCGGTTGGATTTCCAAAATATTCCCCTCATATAAATAGGGTTGCCGTCAACGTCAGTTTCATCGCATTTCTAGATAGTGGATTTTTGTGCAAAATAACATCCGAAGCAGAGTAGTTGAGTGAACTGAAGCAGAGTGGTAGAGCAGTCCGAAGCGGAAGCTGCCTTCGATCTAATTCCTCGATACAAACAAGTAAGTATCCGAATCCTTCTTTGTTTTCGGAATATTTTACTTCGTTTCCATCTATGTAGTGCTTCATATGTACTGTCTTTTATATGCATGATACATCTGTTGCTTTTATTCGGTGTGCTAAGAAACTAGAGTAAGTGTAGACGATTGAGCTAATCCGGAAAATTTTGACCACGCTCGCTAATTCCTAACTGAAATTAGGGCTAGGGGGACATTTGATTAGGAACCAATGAGAAGCACTTGTACCAATTCGATCTTAAACTGCTCGGCTAGGTTAACCTGAACCTTTTAGACTTAACCCTTTCCCTTCCTTTATTAGGATGTCCGATAGTGATAACCAGAACAATCAAGAAGGTCAAAGTTATGGATCTGAACCTGGGTCTAGCTCGGAGTCAGGGTCGTACTCTGTAACTTCGGAGGAGCAGGCTGACGTAGCCGCCGAGGAGGTTGCTGAAGAACCGAATCAAGGGCCCGACAAGTGGAAGGTGTGGCTAACTCAGTGACTAGTAGTTCCTCTTATCGTCTTATTGTACCCAGTTCTTCGGATCCGAATCGACAACCGTTGGCTTCTACTTCTCAAGCCGGTCCTGTCCATCGCACCACCACGCGGGAGATTGGTGCTAACAACGGATCCGAAAGTGACGAACTTCCTCCTGAGGTCGGTTTCCTATGTCGTAACTTTGGTTATAACACTCGCATACGTCCAATTACCCTTTATCCCAGATCCTTAGGAGCCTTTGGCTGACATGGTAGAGGATACAGCCGACGAAGCCCACTATGTAGCCATGTTCAAGTCGGGTATCGATGATACGGTCCGAGCGGTTACTCCGGTGATATATGTTGATCGGTCCCCGGATGTTGGGGTGGCTCAAGCTGAGGCTTCGGAGCACGGAGATGTGGCGGTGGAGGAGGCCGAAGTTGTTAAGGAGGAGGAAGTCTGCGAGGAGAATGGCGAAGAAGATGATACCGTTGGGACGTCAAGCGGCCGGGTGTATGATATCAAGTACCCGAGGAGTAGGATGAAGGTCATCCATCCGGATGAAGATGGAGAGCTGAATTTGGACGATACTCTTCCAACTTAAGCCAGTGAGTTGAACGAGGAGAAGCTGAATGATACCCGAGCTCGGTACGAGATACCCGAGGCTCTGGAATTGATAGCTCCGGATCCCAAGCACGCCTTTATAACCTTTCGGAAGGGTGTATGGCGGTGTACGAGGCCTCGTCACATTGCGGGTGGAGGCTTCCTGTTGATCCACAGTTTTTCCAAATTTTTAATGACCTGGGTTTGAGCACTCATCAAAGCATCCCGAATTCATTGGGTAATTTAATGTGCTTCAGAGTCCTCTGTAAACACATCGACATTCATTTGAAAACCGCGAACTTTCAAAGGCTATTCAAGATCAAGGCCAGTAACTCGCATCCGAACTTCTATTCCTTCTTGATTTGGTCCGGATATGCTTTCTTTGAAGATCCAATTTCTTCGTTAGGTGTCGAATGGTGGAAGAGATATTTCTTCGTTCGTCCGGCGCTGGAGGAGGGTAAATCCGAGTCAAGCCGGGAGAAGTGGGTTTTCCTGAAGAAATTTTCTCGAGAGATTTATCCGTTTGCTCAGACGTCGGCGAAGAATTTACCCATATGGATGCAGGCGCTCCGAAAAAGGAATCAAACAGAAACATATTTCTTCAGATGGTTGATCTGTCAACCCTTGCCTTTTGATCGGACTGGCTCCGGAGTGTTACATTGGTAGACCGCCACGTGATTTTGGTTAGTAGTAGTTCTGTAGTTCTATATCCAAAGTGTTTCTTGTTTTCCTTGATTTTTGCTCTTCTTGCCTGGTTCAAGTATAAACAATACGGATCTAACTCACTCTTCTTTCTTTGTGCAACTTATTGGTTCGAATACATCATATCTGCCTTGCTTGAGTTGAAGAGGAAGTAGAGGGAGGACCAACAACGTGAGACAACCGAGCAGCATCATAGCCGAACTATCAATGTCTCCACTACCTTCCCGATGGAAGAGCCTGTCAATGCTGCAATTTCTCGGATTTGAATACTGAGAGAGTCGCCTAAGGGCGGGAAGAGCTTCAGATGCCAACTCCGAAGCAGGGGAAAACCAAGGCCGAAAAGGAGGCTGATGCAAAGAATTGCCGCCCAAAGCCTCTGGGTCTTTCGTTTCTAAGGTCGTCTCCAGATCAAAGAGGGTGTCCGAAGGTTCACTTCCTTTGGCGAAGAAGGCGAAGGGAAAGACAGCCATGGTCCCCAGCTCGTATGGCGACTTAGAGGTCGAGGTGACCAGACTAGTGGCGATGAACGAGGTGGAGCGGATAGCCGAACTGGCTGAGGTGAGCCAGAAGGTTAATATCTGAGACTTATGCACGTTAAGTAATTTTTGCTCTTGTTTTGTTTCTAAGTTTCTCGAGTTTGTCTTTTGTAGTTGACTGCCGCAGTCCGGGCATGTTCTCATGTGGCTGGAGAGCGAGCTGAGATTGATACTCAAATGGCGAAGTCCGAAGCGAGCATCAAAGACATAGAGGGGAAGTACCAAGAGTGCAAGAAGAAGTACTAGAGCGTGCTCTCAGATCTGTGCAGATCGGATGAGAACCGTCAAGCATTAGTGCGCGATTTGGCCTAGGCTTGGATTGAGCGTGATAATTTGGAGAAGGGTGTTGGGGAAATTCTAGAGTTGTTCCGGAGTTTTAAGGAGCAGATGCTTGAGAATATCCAACACACCTGGGTAAAGGCTGTCCAGGACTTCTTGTCCTCCGCCTCTTGCAAGTACTTCTTGATGAGCTCGATAGGCGATGCTCGGGTGGAGGAGTTCAAGGCTGCAATCGGTCAACTAAAGCTGAAGGAGAAGCTCCCGAGTGACTTCGATCCGAAGAGCGCGGGCTTAAGTGCTTACAATAATGCTGATGGCACTAGCTTCACCGGTGAACCTCTTATGACGCTGAGCTAATGAAGGATGATTTCTCCGAGCTGGTTGCTATGGAGACTCCGGACTTGAAATTCAGTCATGTGGGCCCCTTTATTCTGGAATTTGTACCCGAAGTGCTACTCCAACATCTCCTGGTTCCCCTAAAGGACTATGCTGCTCATAACCGGAACTGGTTGAGTCTTCCTGGTCCGGTTCATGGACAACCGGGTCTGGACCTGATGGAGCTTTCCCCGAGGTATGTCGAGATGATTAGGGAGAAGCACGAAGCCAAGGAGGCAAAGAAGTCTGTCGGAGAAGGAAGTTCCAAGACCCCGGAATGAAGCAGGAAATTTGAAGGCGAAGTATGCTCCGTGAATCTTGTATAGTCTTCAGACCTTAAGACAATCTTTATAATTCTCGTACTTTTATCTTTTGTTGGATATTTTCCTCCATATGTTCTATCTTTGGATAGTGAAGCTTCGGCTTCTTAGCTGTCTTGTTTTGGGTGCTCCTATTTGAATATCCGTTGAATATTTCCAACTGTTATTGATTCGGAGTGTTATCCGTATGCTTGAATATTTTGATTTTGCTAATACTATTTACGAAGTATGATCCTTGTTTTATCTTCTTCGAATCGTTATGTTCGGATAATATTATGATATACCCGAACGTTCTTGATGTGTAAGGCTTACAAATTATTTTTTAGTTCGAAATATATCATATCCGAAGCTCTTTTGAAACTTATATGTTCGATAGTGAATGATACAATTCTTGAAAAGATAGCCGTTGTATTGATTTGACGGAAATACAATTACAAATGATCGGATAAAAAAGACCTCAACTAAATGTCTTTTTGGTAAAACATAAACGGATGAAAACATCTAAGTATAAAACATCTGCAAATTTATTGGGTTCCAGGTTGTTTTGAGCACTCTACCTTCGAGATCCTCCATCTCAAAGCTTCCATTACTTCTCACTCCGATGACTTTGTACGGACCTTCCCAGTTCGGTTTGAGTTTTCTAATATGATTGAGGATGTCGGCTCTTCTCAGGATCAAATCTCCAATCTGGATTTTCTTTTTGCATACATTTTTATTGTAGGTCCGAGCAATAGAGGCTTGGTACCTTAGGATGTGGGCATCATACTAATTAGTAAGAAAATTTGATAATCAAAGATATAGGAACCTAGAAGGTTGATTTTGTATTAATTAACAAATGGATGTGGGCATCATACTAATTAGTAAGAAAATCTGATAATCAAAGATATAGAAACCTAGAAGGTTGATTTTGTATTAATTAACAAATGCTTGTTTAATTTGATTCAACTGACATGTGAATGTGTTTTGATTTAGTTTCTTAAAAATATATGATAGATTATTTTATTTCAAACTTACTAAATATCACTAATTTGTAGAAAATTTATCACTAATTTATAAGAAATTCTTTATATTACTAAAGTGTAAGATGTTTCTAAAAATTACAATAATATATAATTATCTCAGTAGTAATTTGACAACCAACTCTCAAAATTTTGATCCTTTTAGAAATTCATTTGAAACATTTGAGTTTGGTTCCAAAACTTCTAAACCCCCGCTAAAATAACATTTTGGTCAAATTCATTCATTTTCACTTAGTTCCATAATTCTCTTCTCCTCGAAACCCTTAGCCACCACAAACCCACCGCTCAGCCTCAGCTTACAAAATCATCATCGTTTCTCCCCCTCTCGCCGGAGGTCCAATAAGTTAAACGAGATCAATGATACGGACTCGAAGGAAGTGAAAGTCTGTCACACCGAACTAGGTAGCAACTCCTTTTTCAATACATATTTGGATAGTGATTACTTAATAGGTATAAGTTTGTAGCTTTTGCTGGATTTGGTTATCTGAATTAAAGTAATTTGGTTTCATTTCTTAATTCGTGTTTACAGATACTGCCATTTTCGTTTTGGTATATGTTCGTTCTATTAGCAAGTTCCTACTCTTGTACTTCCCCAACTCGATTAGCAAAAGGAATATACAGTCAACAAGAGGCTAAAAACAGAAAAAGAGAAAGCCCAAATTATTGTTTTGTTCTGTTCCCTGATGGTAGGCCTGCTTGCCAAAGTTATGTTTTCATTTTCTGATATCTGACTATTTTAATGAAATGGTGATCAAGTTTGGAAGGTTGGCAGGTAGTGATAGGAATGTAGATGACTTGTTTGTCTTGACTGGAACCTTTTATTTTTGATTCATCTTATAACCACCTTACAAAACTAGACCATCAGTTGGTTGCTTTCATCTTTGAAAATAGGTGGAATGGGATTGTTTTAGGACAAGTTGATTCCTTAGATATGGGAACTGATGAAAATTCAAGTGTTAGAGTAGGTTTAATCCTGTCAAAGGAATTTTGCATGGAAGAAATGACATTTTGCTGCAGGGATTGCAATGTTCTGCAGATTTCTAACTATCCGCAGATGGGTAAAGGAAACAGGCAGGAAATTGGCACAGGTTTCAGCAGTTGGTACATGCAGATGAATTATTCCACTGTACGTTTGGCAGACTTCTGCAGATGTTTGGTTCACTTCAAAGCAGCTTTGGTAACATACAGTCCAGGATCGGTATTTTTGGCACGACACAGGACAAAATTGGCACGATAGATAGTAGCAGCTGGCACAGGATATGGATTACTTGTATTGGGCAAAGTCGCAACTTTTGGCACGGATCATGGACTCTCATCCTGGTAACAATTACAATAGCAAGACAGAAAGTCCGTCTTTTGGGATCATAGAACAGGCTTGTGTTTATCACTTGTTACATAGTCCGAGTAAGCCTGTTAATGATCTAGTTTATTTTGTATATGGTAGTATTATAGTAGCTTGGTTAGTTAGGTGGTCCTTTGTTAATGATCTAGTTTATTTTGTATATGGTAGTATTATAGTAGCTTGGTTAGTTAGGTGGTCCTTTTGGTGGGATGTAATTATTTTGCGACTTTTGGTGTTTGCGGGTTCATTCAAACCGCCATGATCATGATATATATAAAAACCGAGAGCCTAGGCTCTTTTATTTTAAAAAAAAAACTCGATTAGAACGCAGCCTTCGTTTCATCTTTAATTACTTGCCTTAGGGTTTTTGATCTGATCCGATTATGTTGAAATGATAATTTTTCTTAGGCACGAAAATGTGCACTCTTAATAGTACCAAAACATAGAAATGAAAATTCAGCGAAAGAATAAGAGGCATTCGTAGAGAAGTGAACATAGGACTACTGGGTAAAGAAGAGGGTGTCATGGCAGTGAAGGACTTAAGGTTGAAGTCTTTTTGACTCTCGACCCTCTTGCTTGTACACTCCTTTATGTTTATTTTATCCTCATTAGTATCATTTGATTGATTGTCGAATCTTATATGAGCGAGTAGTAACAATTGTTCATGGTTACCGTCTTACGGAGTTTTCTTTTTCAATCTCCAGGTTTTCATTGCCTTAATTGAGGTACTTTTTCTTCATCACATATACTCAGTGATTCATTTAGAATTTTACACATATGTTTTCCTTAAGAATTTGCTAGTTTTCATGTGCCTATTGATTACGGTGAGACCTCATTTGGTGTTTGTGTGTGGGGTAATATTGAAATGTTAAGCCCAAGAGATAGCAGTGATTTACTTATTGAAAATATAATTCCAATCCTCTCACTCTTAGTACCTACTTTAGAAAAGCCAGATATATACAGTTTAGTGTGAACTGTTGAATGCTTTCTGCATGACAACGTTGGATGTGATTTAGCATTTTGTGGTGCATATTGCATATTATGTGCAAACTGTAAGTAAGGTTATTGGTGCTTTCTTAATTGCTGCAAACGATGTATTGTAATGAAGGTATATGCAAGCTTCAATGTTTAAGTCTGATAGAATCTATCTATTACAGCGGTCCACAAAGCAACACCAATAGCTATGAGTTTCTACAATTTTGAAAAATCAGATAATCTCCAGAATAGCTGCAAGGCGGAACCTCTCTTCTTCTTCTTCCGATGTTTCCGAAGATACTATTATCAAGGTTGGAGATTCAACAAATCAAGATTCTATCCCACAATTCAAGAAAAAATATGTTGCTGTTTTGATCTGCTTGTACGAAGATGACAAGGGAGATCTTCAGGTAATTATTACCAAGACATCTTCAACTCGATCTTCTTATTCTGGTAAATAGTAATACCCACCTATTGCTTTGCTACTGTCATTTCTTGTCAGTGGTGGATAAGTTGAGTTATTGGTGATTTTAATTTTCAGGTGAAGTTTCTTTACCTAGAGGTAAAGCTGAAGAAGGTGATGAGGATGAATCTGAGTCTGCTTTGAGAGAAGCTAAAGAGGAGATTGGATTGGATCCTTCCATTTTTGAGGTTGTTGCTCTACCCGAACCCTTTTACACCAAAGTTGGACTTTCTTAATTGAATCCGAGTTTATATATTCAGTTTCCGTTTTTTTAGGATGCTTATTTTACCTTGTTAATCAAGTGAGAATATTGTGCTTGAATGTATTGTCATGAGCTTGATTCAGAGACTTGTTAACCAAAGCATGCAATGCTATATTACCTTCATGTTTTGCATGTTTCAAATTCCAATGTACTCTGCATATGATTTAGTATAAATGTATAATGGTACAAGTGTTTTGCCCCAAATTATTGGTCCTTGCTCTTTACTTGTGAAGCATCATCCGTGAGTCCTTGATATAATACAACCTTCTGTAATTGGAAGTGTAGCTTTGTTTGTTGTTTTGCAGATTTGCTGACCACTCGATCACTAGTATTCCATTATTGGCACATGAAACTAATAGACACGGACAAGATATGGGGAAGGTTGTATAGTTTAATTAGGAAGTCCAATATGGAGACTTTGCTAGTTTTTTACTTATATGTTAGCTCATCTCATTTTACTAGTTTTAACAAAATCAAACTTATTATGAAATACATACTATATATCAATTTCCTTGTGTAAAAATTATCTCTGATGTTTCTTTTTAATTTTCAGAATTTATCAGATTATTTAAATAATGACCTCATATGTAATTTGCTCAATTGCTATAACGGTTCTAACTAAAGTTTTTTTAACAACTTTATGTAAACAATAGTTACACTAGCAGAGACAAATACGTATACTGGTATTAATACATTGTGACATTAAGTTGTTAACAATACAAATGTATTTACATTGTATTTCACATTTGCTTATAATGTATTCTATAATATTAGACGGTTAGGTGTGGAGGTGGCTGTAAAAAATAGGATATTGATATAATATGAGATGAATTGACACGTAAGTGTCAAATTTATTTGAGTCAGTTAGCTGTTAATAATGGCTATCAAAATATAAGTTATTTTTGACAGGCTGTAAAAAATACTTTAATTGTCCACAGGTTGGGTTTTAACAGCTTTTTTTATCAGTGGGCTGTCATTATTTGTGTTATTATTATGACAGGACAGTAAATGGCTGTTAAAAGAAATCAAGTTTTTTTAGTAGTGATGGTTATGTACATCATAGTTATCATCATTTAGCAGCCTCTCTTTCAGGTAACAATCTCGATACCCGGAAAGACTGGGAAGCAATAGGATCCGGTATGCATTCAACGACCATAGACAACACGGTATCTGACAATGGAAGCCACCTGCTCATCATAGATTGCAGCACAGCTCTTGGATCCTTGTTTTGGAGTTCATGTGGAGGTATAGACAAGTTTAAATGTTCGCCAAGCTTCTGCAACAATCCACTTTCCCCATTTTCTCCCAGAGTCTGATAAACTTGCCAAAGTGGTTCGAGAATAAACTGAACAAACATAGGATCCTTTGATGGACCGGGGTGTTTGTTGCTAATCTCAATCCCACTTCTCTTGGGAACAAAGTATCGAGGTCCCCATAATGCTTCTTGCCATGTTCTAACTGTGCTTCCCACATAGTGGGCAGCATAAGATTTCGCAAAATCGTTAATCCTGAATCCCCACCCATCAAGGCCACAGGCAAAGATAACATTTCTCTTTTGGGGTTGAAATGTATCCTCATCATCATACTCTACAAACTCCATATTTCCTTTTTCTACATCTGATAAGTACTTTTCAGACATATAAGTATCAACTATCCTATTGACTTGGTGTATTATCTTTAACAGCTTAGTGTATGCATCCTCCAGACTCAAATTTAGTTCGCATATCAACCGGTCAACTTTATTCAGAACTAGACATGGCGTCAATTTCTCAACCCATCCTCCGGACTCAAATTTAGTCTGAATGTGAACAACCTCAACAACATCCACTAAAACCAATGCACCATCACTTAACCTTGCAGCAGTAGATGCCTCACTACAGAAATCCAGGTGGCCAGGTGAGTCGTCTATCAAGTTGATTGAGTAATCTTTGAACTTAAGAGCAATAGACGAGCTTTTCATAGCAATTGCACGTCGCTCTTCTTCATCCAGGTGGTCCATTAACCTAAGCTCACCAGCTTGCTTTGGATGAAGCACACCCCCACCATTGGATGCAATCAAATGATCAGCAAGCGTGGTTTTTCCATGGTCAACATCTGCGAGGATGCAAATATTCCGAATCAACTTTTGATCCTTTCTTTCGTTAATATTTTCTACCACGACCTGGAATGTGATGAAAAAAGAAAGTATAATGTTATGCATGAGTTATGCTCCCTATCCTCCAACTATGGTACTCGAGCCCCGTATTCAGATTGAAAGTAACAAACCTATACTTTAGAGTTTAGACCATAACAGAACGACAAATATAATGATACAACTAGATATTAGAACAAGACGAAATTTAGCTGCATAAAAGACTTCAATTTTTATTTTGATTTGTTTCACACCTCATTTGCAGAAGATACTATCTCTGCACCCAGAAGTTATCTCCTCAATGCAATCTCATCCAATAAATCTAAAAAATGTACTCCAGAAAGTTACACCAAAAGAGACTCCGACGAAGTTGCACTGTTCAAACAATAATCAGCAATAGACAGCATGAAAGGCAAGCCTAAATTGAAAAATTATATCAAAAAGCAATCGATAGCAGCAAGTCCATAGAAGGGACCAAAGCCAAAGGAAGTCATTCACCCAAAATACATAGCTTGAAATCTTGAACCATGAAAACAGTTTGCATACTGTCGATGAAATCAAATAATGCTAAAAATTTCATTCTCCATGAGACATAGTTGTACGAAAACCATGTAAATATTAGGTAACAGGTAAGACTATTGACGCACAATTTTAAGTACAAAATTAAAAAAAATGATATAATTATTTTAAGTTTATACTTAAATGTATGAAATATATAATTTAAATGTGAAATTAACATTTTAGTTATTTGTTATGTGTGAAATTATGTGGGACGAAAGTATAAGTTAATAGAGTATTTTCTTTTTTAAATTTTACTATTATTTTGACCTGCATCCCGGAACAAGAAGTTTAGTTAAAAAAATACAAAAAATGTAAACAAATAACCTTATTGATAGTTAAAATTATGATACATGTGCTCAATGCCAATGCATATATATAGATTAATATACATTATAGCATGTAAACGTTTTGTTAAACTGTAAAAGAAGTTCTAACTTTTTTTTTTTTTTATATGATACTGTACATCAATCAATAATATGAAATTTATCTAGTAAGGTATTTGATTTAATAACTACATACAAAATTACACTAATATTTCATAATAATACAATGCAAATTTGAACTGATCGAAGAATTGTATTTTTTTACTCCATCTAAATAATTTTGGTGGCTTTGCCTCCAAGTAAGAGCACATAATTCTGACTGTAACTTAGATTGTGATTAAGGGCTGACCGGGAACAATTAGAATTCCCCCCCCCCGCCCCCCAAAAAGAAACCTCTTGTTATAATTTTGCATCCCTGAGGCTCAAATCCTTGGTCCGCCCCGGTTGGTGATAAGTGATAACATATGCATGGCTTTGTAGAATCCAATGTCGACCGATCAATGATGTTTATCATGTGGACATCATATGTAAATTTTTTTTGGCTATGATCAATTAATCACAACGCAAAATATAGGAGTCATCTGCTGCTTCTAGTAGCTCCAAAGAATCCATAACTTGAAAACATAAAGCTGGTCAGTATTTACTAGAGCTGATTATACATAGTAGGTGATTGAAACTTGTGGCAGAGAGATACGTAAAATCCAGCAAGAACAGAGAAAATTGGTGAATTAATACCTGTGTTGGGAAAAACATGTCTTTGATCGGGAAGGTACGTCTTGAGTCTAAGTTTGTACCTCAAAAGTTAGAAAAGTTAAATTTAGACCTCTTTAAGATCAATTTGTTTTGGACAAACCATGTAATGAATCAACTCAAGCTCTAGAATGTAAAAAAAGTAAATATAGTGAGATATGGTTGGTGACTTACCTTCTAAGTGAAATAAATGAGACTATATATAGAGTTAATTCGGGGAACCGAATCCCCCAAATCCTGGACTACTGCTCGTACTTACAAGTGGTTCGGATTATAGGGGTAGTTGTTCATCGTGCGGCCAGGCTCGGACCTGTTGTAGACTATAGGTCGGGGAATACTTTTAGGTCGGGTTTCTTGGCTTCTACCACAATCCATATCATAGTCTCTCGGTCGGACCCCCGAGCTAGAGGATACAAATTGGGTTTCTTCTCAAGTCTATGATTCTGGTTAGAGCGGTTCTCTTCGTAATCCATCTCTTCTGTTGGTAGTTCATCCGAGTAATGATGGTAATTCGTCTCCATGACCTTAGTGTAATTCGTCTGTCTCTAGTTCGATTTATGCTAGTTCTTCCGAATTAAGAGGGACTGATTTAGTCATAACATAAGTCCCTCAAGTTTCCATGCATCTTGTAAAGATGGATGTGAAATTACTTGGTTCTTGGTCGGAGTTCTCATAAGTCGGTAAGCATAAATCGAATTTTTTTTCAACCATCTTACATACCCCCGTCCCTCAGTTTATGGGTTCTCCGAGTTTTAAGTCGGGAAGGCAGGAACTTTTTTGTTGTTAAGATGTTGTATTTCCAAGCTATCATGCGTCCGATGAAAGTAATTATTGCGCATGCTGCGGTTTTTAAGTCTGGCACAAGTCCCGACAGTTGTGCTGATGTCATGTATGCCTTTTTTTTAAAATCATGTAACTGTCGCGTTGGGCGGGAACAATTGCACAAGTTTTGATATAAATACTTGGCTCCTCAAATTTCTTCAACTTACGTCGCTTTCAAGTCTTTGAAAGTCAGAGCAATATTTGTGCAAGTTCCAAGCTTCCAAGGCGATTTTCGTGCTCATATATCGGATTGCCGACTCTTGCAACTCCCGCATTCCCAAAAAAATAAATCCGTAAGTTCTTCTCGATCTTCCCAATCTTCAATTATTCTTCTTATTTGTCGAACTTCTATGTTTCACTTTGCTTTATTTGTTTAGTTGCCGACCCTAAAAAGATAAAAAGTACAAAGGGCTTCTCATGAAATCACTCATTTTAATCCATAATTCTTAACTTAAATGATAAAATAATGAGTAACCGTAGTGGTGATAGTCAACATCAATCGGACGGTATATCGTATGAACATTATGGGTCGGGGGATTCATTGTTAGGGTCCGGTGATTCTGATTCTGGAACAGAGGTGGTTGAGTCCTCCCGAGCTGTGAACACGTCCAGGGGGTCCCATTTCCATGGGAACCATCAAAATTTCGGCTGGCTTGTTGGGAAGCCTCGGGAGTTCTTACAGTACCCCGGTAAGTAATGTCCTGAGGTTTACAGAGCTGCCAGATGAGCCTGTGGTTGAGCGGTTGAATATTGGTGGTCGGGATATTGCTCGACAACGCCGAGCTCTGATGGCCGAGCCGGAGTCTGAAGATGTTGATGCTGAAGATGTGGAGGTGACGTCGGAGCCGGAGCTCTTCCCGAGGTGCAGCTGGCGAAGGATGGACATGTTCGTGGTGCAAGGGCCACAAATGTGAAGGAGCTCCGGGAAGTTCCTATTGGGGATTTAAATCCCGAGGCCGAGCTGAATGAAGATGGGATTCTCCCCGTTTGTGCTTCCAACATCACCAGGGAAAATTTGGCAAAATTGCATTTTGAGTTCGCGATTCCCTCATACCTCGAGCTCCGCATACCTAGAGAGGATCAGACCCTGTACAATCCTCCGAAGGGTTTTGTGTCAATTTTTGTAGCCCAAGTCGAAGTTGGGTGGAGATTGCCCATCCATCCTTCCTTGCAGAGGATCCTTCAGGAAATGGCTTTGTGTCAAACCCAAATTTCTGCCAATGGATTGGCAACAATGGTGTGTTGGGCGGTAGTGATGAAGAGTCGGAGTGTAGAGTGGAATGTAGTCAATTTCCTCCGGTGTTTCAAAATTGCTTCGTTGCTCGGGAAACACTCATTTCTATTATTTCTCTGCTCGAAAGGGTTTCAAGTTTCTGCACGATATGGTTTCTTCCCGAGGCTTAGACTGGTGGCCCAAGTATTTTTACTTCCGAGACACTCGTCCTAATAGGAAGATGGTTGTTCCTTTGAAGTTCTTTAAACGTGACCAACCCAAGTCGGTGAAGCTCAAGAGAAAAAACAGTTGCCCGAGATGGTTTAGGAATCTGGAAGATTTAGAACCTTCTTAGTGTTTTTTCCCATATGTGTTGGTGAATCAACCATTGCCCTATATGGCTAAGTTAACCTTTGAGGAGGTTTATACAAACAATAAGTTCTTGGGTGAGGATACTCGATTGGGTGCATCTGTTTTAGGGTCGGTTGTTGTCAGAGATATGTCTGGACTTATCTTGCTTTTGGTTTCCCAGATTATTGGATGTCGAGGGAAAATGATGAACTCTGGGCGATGGCTTCAGGAAGGAGCAACAAGTCAGTGGTGAGGCTACCCATCACTTCGCCTGTTAACATTGCCAGCCATTTGGAGCCCGGTGGTGTTCAATCCCAGGTCAGGGGTTCTGGCCAGTGTTCGGCTACTCGAGCTGCTCCCCATGCTCCTGGAATGGGGAAAGGTAATATTTCGGGGGAAAATCATATCCCTCGAAGAAATCTTCAGAGATTGGCTCGAAGAGGGAGTCGTCGTGGCAATGGCGTCAGAATCCTTTCCAGGCCTGCTGACCGACCTCGACAAGTGGATTTTTCTGGTGGGTCGGATTCTCATGATAGAGCCCTGGGGAAGAGGCCTTTGGAAGACCCTGAGGAGCTAACCCGTGGCCCTCGTAATAGGAGGGTTACGTATGATCCGGCTGCCCCTTGGGGTTTTTCCAAGGAAGAGGAGTTCCGAGTGATGTTGATGGCCGATGATGCGTATGATATGGCTTTGGTTGAGCAATCTCGAGAGGTAGCTCTCTATCTAACTTATAAATTTTCTTTTTTAAGAACTTTTTCCGTGACTAACTTCTCTTCTTCTTAGCTGATGATCCTGGCTCGGTAGGGGTGACCATTCGGATTAATCCGATCCGATCCGATCCGAACTTCGGATTAATCCGAAGTTTCGGAGCAACGGAGGGTCGATCCATAATCCGATCCGAATGGTTCGGATCAGATTCGGATTAATCCGTCCCGGATCGGGTTTTTTGGATTAATCCGAATATAAAAATAACTAACATGAAAATTACCTAATTACCTAGCAACACCGTACGATCAGTGCCATTCTCATGGATCTACACCTCTGTCTTGTTGCATCTCTGTTTTCTCACTTCCTCTGTCTCATGTTTTCTCCAACAACTCATCACCTTCCTCACACATTACAACATTTTCTACATGGTA
>JAYMSP010003158.1:0-20854 GCA_036897095.1 Plantago elongata
CGCCCCCATTGCTCTCCCTTCCGCCGCTATCTCTTCCACCACCACGACCCCACTGTTGTCTCCTCCGCCACAAACCTTCCGCCTCCATTGCTCTCCGCCTCTCCCTTCCGCCGCTATCTCTTCCACCACCACGACCCCACTGTTATCTCCTCGCCACCACGCCTCCTCTGTTCTCGATCTCTTCCATCACTACGGTTCCCACTACTCTCTCCTCCGTTGCTCGACCTAAGTTTTCTCTCACTTTGTCTACCAAGGAGATCGAACACGATTTTGTTGTATTTGGTGTTCGATTGCCTCGCCGTCCCAAAAAGAGGCCAAGAACTCTTCAGAAATAACTGTTTTCCGAGTGTTTTTTATTTTTTTGTAAAATCCGAGCCTCCTCAGTCCAGGCCCGGACCATACCGATTATTTCAGTTCGGCAATTTAGGTCCGGGCGTCAGGATTAGAAAAGGCTTTTAAATCGGTCCGGGCCATATCGATCCGGGCTCAGTTCGGTTCGGGCCTTGACCGATGCTCAACTCTACCTCCAACTATTAAATCGGGGTTCGAATCAACTTTAGTCGTTTAAAAAAAATATTAGATGTAGTCCTTTTTTTTTCGAATGTAGTTACTAATTTGTTGATTTAACAATTGTAATTCGTTTAGAATATGTAAACATATAAGTATGTAATACCAAATTCTCAAAAAAAAAAAAAATTTATTTATTCACACTTCACTTAGCAGTTAGCACAGTTAACAAATGCACAATGCCAGAATTTTAAGATCAACAAATATACTAGTTAAAGTTAATTTATTTGCGATTAAATGCATTTGGCACAGTTAATCTAAAAAAAAAGAAGGATACATTAAAAATGATATTTGAATGTACTCTATACTGCAACAGTTGACGTCCGGTCTGCAACCAGAGTACAACATAGCGGGAAGACGGGAACTGTACAACAGGCCCACAACCAAACAAATCCACTTTCTTGCGATTATGAGGTTTATTCGAATATTTGAAGTACCAAGTTACACTAGAGTCTAGGGAACTTATTGAAGTACCAATTTACAGTAGAGGATGCTGGTGGAACAGGAAATGCTGGTGGAACAGGAAACTGGTGGATGCTAGAACAGGAATGACATCAATTAAAAGTTCCAAAAAATTTACCCCATCATTTACTGAGTTCTGGCTAAAACTGAGACAACTGTAATCACTACTAGTACAAGTATTAGTTATCGCTTTATAGTTTACAGAATACTTCTTGAATTCCCGCAAATAGTAACAGTTCCTCAACCAGAATCAAACCTGCTGAATCAGGTTACAAATAACGGTTCAGCCTTCGGATAATAGAAGGATTCAACCTACTGTACATAAATATTCCCCAACCTTACATCTCAAGAACAAATCCCTACCACAGCCCAGCGATGACCTGCAATCGCCCTTTCTTCAAACATTCAGGCTTAGGACAAAATGCAGCATTTTTAATGCATCCTCAAGGACTGAAATTGTGTATGAGAGTACCAGATGCAGCATGAGGCAAACATATGACTCGTCGTGGTGAGATCTTTGGCTGGACCATTGTTTACAGGACCAAAATAGATTCCAACAATGTGTTCCCTTTCCAAATGAATATCAGTGGCCGTTATTGAAATATCCAAGGAGTGAATCTGTTTGTCCATTTGCAGCAGCGCCTTTCCTACCTTTACTCTTATCAACACGAGCTTTCCTCACAGCAATTTGAATCTGTTTTTCATGCTCTTTGAGCATTTCCTCCACGCTGCCGCCAGGAGGGATCAACGGTCCAGAATAGTGCATTCGCGTCTTCTTTAGAGCATACACCTATTACCAGAGAAAAGGTACTGAGCGAGGTTAATTATAGATATATAGTTGAGTGACACAGACCAACTTCAACCAAGTCTGGGTACACAAAGTTTGTTTTAAAATCTTCCAAGATATAGAGAGAACAAAAGTAAAGAACTACTACAAATTCACCCATGAGCAAGACCTAAAACAGAGACGCCCCCACTCTATAAACTGCAAACACGAGGTTTAGAGTTGGCACATTCAATTTTTACAGGGGATCTAAATGTAAGATTGTAAGAATTTTGAGTTTGTTGTACTTGTACGTAAACAATAGAGGTAGTATTATTTGGAATAAGTGGATAGTATAGCAGATGTAAAAGTAATGACGATACTCTTTCATAGCAAGTAAATTTTACAGGGAAAAGAATATCATATAATATCTTACCGATGTATTCTCCTTCTTCGCCACTTGTCCATTTGTTTTTACAGAAGAATCTGGTCCTCCCAGTAAATGGTGGGATGACTCAGCATCATTCTGCTGTTCGAACCTAGCATTCAAACGCTCAGGCCAATTTGAATGCATACTGGTGTCTCTACTGAAATCGAGTTGTGAACTGCCACGAGCAGCCACAGAATTGGAAAATCGAGACAATTGCCCCGCTGTTTCCCGTGGCTTAAAAGATCTCTGTGTCTTGTATTCCCGATACCCTGAAGAATCAAGTGTAGTGTGAAAATTGAGGTTTGACCTCTCATCCACGACATCTAGGCCATGCCCGGCAGCATCTACATTCATCGTATAACCAATACGCTTTGAAGATTCAATTGGGAAGCCAGAACCACTATCATCCTCGCGGTTATATTGCTCGCTGTTGCTCTTGTGATTTGATTGCCCTCTCCATTTCTGATACAAGAAACCAGGGTAAGCATGTATTATTAACTTGCCCCTCTATAGCAGAAATTTAGGCTAAAAGGTCATTTCACTGCCTTGTAATTGAAAGGAAATGTATCATGTCTCCTTGCATTTTCAAAATTGTGAATGTTGTCACTATCTTTTCGGTGCATATACACCCTTTAAATGGGCAGAGTGGGCTTAGTCTCACATTATTTCACTCCATGCCAAGTGTAAAATCGGTACTCATTGAATAGTGAATATATGTGTGGATCACAGATGTTGTGTTGAAATTTATATTTCGTGAATATCAAGTGGGATAGGAGATCTTATGTGCTTAATTAATGGGGTATATCTTGGATGGTGAGTAGTTTCCGAGAGCCACTCCAGGGGATCGATTGCACCTGTCTTGGAAGCATGAGGAGGTTGTTCGCGGTTCTCAAACGATGAGGTGAAATACCAGTATACCTACATAGTACAGACAGATATACCTGTATGGATGCTGGTAATTCAGCATTAGCATCAGGCGCTGGAACTGCTTTGGAACCCTTTCTAGAAGATTCATGTGCACCACCTTTGCCACCTGCTCTTTGTCTGTTGTCATTGAATCAAGGTTCAAGTGAGAATGAATGACGACATATCCAGGAATAATCAAAATTATAACCATAAAATGAAATATGCAGTATGCCACATTAGGAGATGTAACAGGGAATCTTCTGCAACCATATAACTCTATCACACTCCACAACCAGAAATAGGTTGATGTATAAAGGACAAGTGAACTGGAACGTGATAGAGCTATTTGTTCTAACTAAATGTCATAAATGATGAAGGATGAGTCCATAAAAGTGTATACACAAAACATACCTTCTTGCCTCCTCATCTCTCAGCTTCGCATCAAATTCTTTGCTAGGCGGGTATTTTGGTAAAAATGATGGATCACATGGTAGAGGCTTTGTCGTGAAAAACTGAAAGCAAACCACATCAGTGAAAAACTTGAGATCACAAGGCTTTCATTGTGCTTTATAGGGAGTGGCAAAGTTAAAGAATGAAATGGTTAAGACCATAACCATTTGTTCTGAAATAAAAGAATGGAGATTATAAAGTCCATTGCAGCATGACACAGAATCTGCCCCAAACAAATCTTAGTATATTCCACAGAAAAATTGCACTCATAAAGCACAAAGCAAAATTTATCTAGGTCTATTCAAGACATAATCACTCACAGTCACCTCCAATCAATAGGTCGGGGGTTGGAGTCACCTTTGCCATTTCAAAAAAAAAAAAACTCTAGATCTAGAAGAAGTGTTATCAATCCCAGACCGAGGCGCATAGCGAGCAGCCAAAAAATCCAGGAGCAGATGGCCAGGATACTGAAGTGATATAGTATACATAGTATAATATAGCTAACATGATGAATAATTGAATATATATTAGTAAATGCAAGGTTAAAATAAGTTAACAAAAACCGAACAAATAGTGAGTCGAGAAATCTTCATAGAGTTGTAAGAACAAGCAAAGTCAAGAAAATTGTGTGTGAATTGGTCTGTACACCTAGAAATCACTATTCCTGCGCTATCGCGCCGGAATCCCGGTAGCTACAACACCGGGATTGTCCGAGATGTTATGCAACCTCGGATAAAGGTATCTATCTCGGGCAGGTACGAGAATGCTCAGGGATAAAGGGATCTCCCCTGTATTGACAATACTGCCTGGACGAAACATGGTTTCAGAAAATTAAAAGATTATAGTCTTTCCATTCATATTGCAACAAAGGCTTTTTTCCGGATGAGCAGAGCCCTAGGCCACAAAACACCGTGCAGCAGAAATAAAACTGAAAAAACTTGAACATTCATCAAGGCTTCCAATTGGCTCAATTAAGCACCATGCACATTATTCCCAAAGGCCAAAAACTCAATCATACGATAAAAGAAGTCTGGTTTTTAGAAGCAACAAGGAGTACAAGAGAAACATTGTGACTTGTGAGAGTCAAAGAAATTTGGCAAAACCTACAAGAAAGATGCAGGGGGGAAGTAGGTTTTACCTCACTTTGAAGTGCAGAAGTTGCAGTTCCTCGACACTCTGATTCAAAAGCAAGGATTGATTCCAAAAGTGATAAAGCTGATTGAGGGAAGTCCTTGAATGTATCCACCACACACCGTTTATAAGGCTGTTGAGGCTTGAATATTGTCGCATGAGGTAATTTTGATTTTTTCCAATACTCTTCCGAAGGTGAACCACAGAGTTTAAAGATTTTGTGCAGCTGTTCAACCTGCACACAAATACCTGGACATCAGGGAAGTACAGTTGGCAAACCAATAAAGAAGACTTGTGGAACTTTCTACGCAAAAAAGTTTAGATCAAGAACCAACATGCGAGAATACTGCTCTCAAGGCAATATGCTCACGAAAGTTAAGACAAAATGAAAGGCACGTTAGCTTATTGAAAGTCAAAACAGTTTGAGATTTTGAAAATATATAATCTTGCATTGACATACGAAAGAATTACAGGAAATTGTTCAACATGTTATCATTTGGTATAAGCAAGTCTACACACTTATACCACCAATTCTGGAGTAAATCTGTGAAGTGCCAACAATTATTGTCTTCATGGTCAAACTACAGAAATGATGGATTCCGCCTTAGAGTATCAAGGACTGATGACTTAACAATATATGATTTTCATGATCTAACAAAAGAAAAAACAGCTTGAAACCTTCAAGTGTAAATGAACATGATATATTATATGTTAGTCACGTCACCCTATTAGAAAACCCAGTAACTTAGACTGGGCCGGGGCAATAAAGTTATAACCAACTTCCTTGCCTCCAAAAATTCTTAGTTAGAAAAATTAGAATTACCTCTGTCCTTCCAGGCATAATTGGTTTCCCCGCAAATAGTTCAGCAAGAATGCAGCCTGAACTCCACAAATCCACCGCGACTCCATAATCTGTAGCACCAAGCAAAAGCTCAGGAGGCCGATACCACAAGGTGACAACACGACTAGTGAGAGGCTGCTTCTGGTTGGCACGGAAAAAAGTAGCCAGCCCAAAATCACCAATTTTCAGGTTTCCATTATTGTCAATCAGGAGATTAGAACCCTTGATGTCACGGTGCAAGACTCCCCGACTATGGCAGTGTTCAAGTCCGCGAAGCAGCTGTTGCATGTAGCACTTGATCTGCATTTGGTAAAAGAAGAATAAAGACATCAAATGCAGAATAAGTCATTTAAGTCCGCACCACACTCGAGGGCATGAATATAAACCCAAAGCAAATCAATGCCCACTGCCTAGATATGAGTAGCTACTAATGACTATAAATCCCATTAGTCTAATTCTTATAAGAAATAAGTTTTTTCTAGACATTAACAAAAAACCATGCCTGACAATAAGTCTCCATAGTACATAGTAAAAATAATTAAAAAAAGATGAAAAAACATTAAGGTTATTATTGAGAACTTAGGATCTTTACGCATTTTATATAGACAAAAAAAATGCATTTTGTTAGCAATATAGATATTTTGCTTAAGAACAACGATATTTTAATTATCATAGGTCCGTCTATATTTCAATCAAGTATAGGTGGTCTCCCACAAAACTTTGTCATTTTTATAGATCATAAGAAAGAAACTTAAATGTCAAGAGAGTATTATTTCCCTTTTAGGTGAGTGATTAGAGCAGTGGTAAAGTACCATTTGCTTTTCGAATTTCCTGTTCCCATACAATGACATGGAGGATACTTACTGGCCCTAAAACAAATGGAAGTAAGAAGCTCTTTGCAATTAAGGATGTAAACTTTCGTTATAGTTTGGTAATAATCAATTTATATAATGCCCAAAAAATACAAAAAAAAAAAAAATGTAAGACCTCCCTGCAGTAATAGTTGCAATTGACTCCACCAAATTGGAAGTGTGCTGCGCTATTTTTCTGCCTGGAGTCTGGGTGCTTTACACCTTTTATTGAACATTGTGATAAATACAGGAAGGTTACTTGAACTAGTGAAAATAAAATCAACAGATTGGGAGGATGTGTTGCCATCACCCCCAAGTTTCCCAACTCTCCCAATCCATAAGATGTATGTATAGAAAAAAAAATAGAAAAACTCCCAAATCCTTCATCGTTACAATTTTTTGATGTTTCACGATTTAGTAGTTATAGTAAAAGATTTGTAGGAACAAATTGACAGCTTCAGAACTGGAATATTTAAAAGGTGCAGAAAGACACTTAGAATAATTTTCAAACATGGACAAGAGCCCGAGACTAGTCGTGCAAAATAATTTCAGGCGACAGTTTGTGCAACTTAATACTATCATAATTGCTGTCAGAAACTAATATGCCAAAAACTAAAGATTATATCTAATTTACATTGGCATGTAGCTAGAATAAAGATCTAAACACAGTTTAAGGATCATCATTATTCTCCAAGTTATCTACAACATTGATTAATTTACATTGTAATACGCACAACAATCGCAGTCCATACTCCATACTCCAAAAGGTTACAATTTGAGGTGAAAAATCGCAGTAGAAGATTGCACATGTACAAATCAGTAAAGAGGGGACAAAATATTCAAAGGCTCACACACCTGTGCTTCAGTAAACCTAACTGTCGGTGAAGCTGCAAGTCCTGCTAGATCGTGTTCCATGTATTCAAATACAAGGTATAAATTGCCTGAAACCCTAGAAGTGACCAGACCTTCAAGCTTCATGACATTTGGATGATCTAACCGGCGTAAAATAAGGATTTCCCTAGCCATGAAACGGACACTTTCTGGATCCATGTTAACGAACCGCACCTTTTTCAATGCAACAATTTTTCCGGTATCAAGGTCACGGGCTCTGTACACACTGCTATATGTGCCTTGGCCTATCTGGTAAATTACATCACAGGTTAAAAGAATGTTAAGTAATCACGACTCATACAGAAAGAAACTTGAACATTATAAAAATTTAAGATAACTTTGATAAGCCAAACTATAGCTAATGCATGTTTCTACACAAGTACAAATTTTAAAAACAATAACATAACAAAATTATATCACAGGGACATGCATAAATTTGAGTGAGCCCTGTATGGTTGGATTGAGATATGTTCAGGAATATGTGAGGGGTGGATTAGTATAAATAATAAGCAGTGAATAGGAAGACCAAGCTTAACCAGCCAAAACATACAAATGAAATGGTTTTCTTTACATGCTTACTGAAAAAGAGGTGAACAGTGACAAATTGACAAGCAGCCGGGAGCTGATGGAAAAGTCTATCATGTGACACAAAGATTTTTCACCACTTTCTTCCTCACCACAAAACAAGGATCTTGCGTCGAAATTATGTATATCGGAAAAAATGAAAGTGGCAAATGCAGTCCATAATTTAAAAACAAAAAGGCTATTGCAACACCCATCTAATTTTACCTTGTCCAGCTTCTCAAAGGACTCTGCGCGTCGAGGTATCCATCCTTTGATAGCTTCCCCAGCCACGGCAGTCAGCCACGTTGGCCATCCAGCAACAACTTGTGCCCCATCTACTCCATTTCGGGCACTTAAAACCCTACACATTTGAGGTTGAACTGCATCCTGTTTAGTTTCCATCACTATTTTTGCTGGCATTTGGGCCACCACAGATTTTTCAAAACCCATAGGCATATTTGTATCCCCCTCTTCCCACGCAGCAGGGGTGGTGCCCGCACTCTTGTCAGCATTCTCCGATGATATGAGCCTCGTGGTTGCATCGTTGCCACCATTATCGACGTCTACTTCAGTTTCCTCTTTCTCCAAAGAAGCTGCTAATCTTTTCGACGATTTCTTGGAATCCTTCAACGGGTTCTCTTCTTTGGTACCTTTAGAACAGATGCAACCCATACTAAGCAGAAGTTTCAGTCCTTTGTTCTTCTTAACAGGAAACTTGACATTGAAACATAAACCTAGTTTCTTTTTCCCAAATTCCCGCAGCATTTTGCCTAAATCTAAACAGCATCATCAACACTCAAAGGCTTTAACCAGACGTTCCTAATTCAGCAATGTACTCAATTGGCCTTAATTCCCACACCTCAACTTTTGAATTAGCAGCTCGTAGATAAACGATTCAGGCACACTACCTATATTAGCAAGGCCTATCACCTAATAATACAAGCCTCAATCCCTAAAACTAATTACACCTCGAATTGGAGTACCTCAGTTCTTTCTCCTCCAAATTATAACACCTAACCAATTAGCAGACGAAAATTCGCCCAAGCGATCTATCCAAATCAGAACCCTCGATAAATCCCAATGCAAACAGATCCCCAACCAACCCACATTGCCAAAATATCAAACAATGTAATTAACAACGGTACAGAATGGGCGAAAATACTAATCTAGAGCTTGGTTATATTGCTCCAAATTCGATTAGAAACAATAATTAATCCAAATCAGAGATAAGAAATCACGTATTGAAGCTAGGTTATGAGAAATTGAGAATTAACGTATCAGAAAGAGAAATTTTCGGATCTGGAGAGAATCTGAGAATGTAAATGGTGTTGCCAAAATAAATTATCGAGAAAAGGCAAATGAAATGGGGACAGGTAGTTGCAGAAATTTAGGAGGAAAGGTGAAATTGAGAGTGTCTTTCTTTCTTTCTTCCAATGGTTTCTCTGGGAATATATTTTGGAATCAATAACTAACGATTAACAAATCTATACAGTCAATTTGTTTCTAGAGAGAGAAACTACGAGTTTGGAGCGACAAGGAGAAGGACCTTGCGAGAACAATTGGAGGGCCCACGGCCTACCTCATCATTGAAAACGGGTGCGATTAAAACATTTCTAGTAATAAATAAAATAAAAATTATAATTTCATTAACATTGAATTTTAACAAGGACACAAGCATCCGGTAGGTATTTTTAGTTCGATTATATAAATTTTAGTTCTTAACCAACTAGACACAAATAAATCATTGATGAGTATATTTTGTGAAATGGTATCTTTGTGTGTTGCTTTATTAAAATATAACCCCTTCCCATTATAATTTGTGTAATGCCTTATTTATTTAATTATTTCATGTCATTTCGATTCACACACCTCATTAAACTATTGGAAACGACATTCTTATCAGGATTTCTCTGTTTTTTTATTTAAAAAGTCTATTTTATACTCAATCTGATAAATATTTCCTATATGTAATTACAACTACTTTTCGACGGTCATGTATCATGATTATCAACGAAGTGGTGGTGGCTATTTTTCACTATTTCACTTGCACAAATAATTGTTAGGGAAAAGCATATTCAATATTTAAAAAAAGAAAAAGAGGGAGACTAAGTTAATTAAATTTATTAAATACAAATGTCACTTAACAAAGAACAAAGATAATATGGTCTCGCATCTGATGAACATGTCGGATGCCATGGTGTGGCGGGATGTACTTTTGTACTAGTACTAATATAATTGGACTTTTCTACCATCAAATATGTAGACCTACCTCATAACTGATAAAAAATAAAAAGATAACATATTTATTTTATTAAATTTTAAAATACTAAAATAGAAAGTAGGTCATTCTAAAATAATATCATTTTATTTTTAAAAATATTTTTAAAGGTAAATTTAGATTTTTTATTAATATTTACACTTTTCTATTTTAAATATTCATATAGCGAAAGTACGATGGCCATACTGCATTGGCGACGCACAAATGACCTTCCGCCTTATGAATATTTAAATTAGAAAAATATAAATATTAATAAAAAAACAAATTTACCTTCTAAAATATTTTTAAAATTAAAAATAATATTTTTAAGAATTATCTATTTTTTACTTTAGTATTTTAAATTTTAACGAAATAAATATGTTAATTTTTTTTTTAATTGTTGTCAAGTAGAGTGAAGATCTGCCTCAATGTAGAAAGCCCAACTAGTTATGTTCTCCTTTCAGTTGTAGGTTCCGACCCAACTTAATTCAACTCATCAACTTAAATTGTAATGTGTCCATTTCATCTCAATTTATCTTTAATTTCATGTACATTTGAGAATATTTTTTAAAACGTCGTTATCGAACAAACATAAAATAAATTTAAGAGCTTATTGGTATAAAATTTAAATGGATATTTAGATGGATTTTGGTGAAATTGTATTTGGAATGAAATTTAAATTAGGGTATTTAAAGTGTATTTTAAACCAAATCAATGTTCAACGAGCCAAATAGACCAATTATTGTATATCAATCACCTCTTAAAGTCGTTAGCAGATATCACGGTATTGCTATAATCAACAACAATCTTCAATCATAAGTAACATACACACATCTGGTAATTATATAAACTGTCTTGAATGTGACCATCACCCTTCCACCAAGAGTCTAAGCGACAACTTAACCAGGAAAAATTGTCACGATCACATAGTAAGTAATACGGATAAAACAAATACAGCAAATGTCACAATCAGAGTTTTATAGATTTGGATAAATCTAATACAAACCGCGGAAATACCGTGTTGTCAAATTAATAATTTTATATTATTTACTCCGTTTCGTTAAAAATGAGTTTAAAATATAAAAATATTGAGCTCAACAATTATAATTAAAAATGAGTTGTATTGTAGAATTATTTCATTAAATAAAAATTTATTTCACTTTATTGAGATGTCCAAAACGAATTTTTTACTAATTCATACTTATTCACAATACTAATTTCAATTTTCTTTGGCCTAATAACTTTATACATTTATTGTAAAATAGTACATAAAGTGTAATTAGCATATAAGAATAATTGAATGGACCACATATTTATTTTTTTCATCTCACTAGTTCATTAGTTACCTCTTCATTTTTCTCTATAAATTTTATTTTGTCCAATTTAAAATAAAAATAATAATAATAATAATAAATAAAACTACAAACGGAATATAATTTTTCAAGGTATATAAATAGAGACCACTTTTGATTATGTTTGAATTATTTTTTCAAGATCTATAAAAATCATTGACGACTTTATTTGGACCTTAATAAATTATAAGACGAGTTTTAAAAGTGCAATTTTATTATATTTGATCAATAATTAAACTACCAACATGATATAATAATCAAGGTAATAGGGTTGGGCATCAGACACAAATTCCTGGTAATGAGTACGATTACCAACATCAAACACGCATACCGTGCATTGGATACGGGTGGCGGGAGTACGGATACCAGGCAATGGTACGGTTACAGACATTGCTTACCGATACCGAACATCAAACACGGTGACGTGCATCGGATACGGGTACCGAGTATCGAGCATCGAATTCAAATATCGGACTTGACATCGGACACATATACGTACCGGGCAATGGCTATAGTTATCGGACATTGCTTACGGTTACCGAACATCTAACATGGGTACCGTGCATCGGACATCGAATACGGATATCGATCATCGAATTCGAGTGCCGAATGTTTTTTTAATATAGATGATTATTTTATATGCAAGATATTTATAAGAGTATTTAAAAGTTAAAATTTGTACATTGTATTTTTATTTTGTTTTACAATTTATTAAGATTCGAATAAAGTTGTTAGTGATTTTTATACATATCAAAATAATAATTTAAATATAGTTGAGAGTGATCTCTATTTATAGATTTCAAAAATATAAAATTATTAGTGATTTTTATTTATTTTTACATTTTTATTTTTCAAGTTATAAACATTTTAAAGTGGACAAAACTAAAATTTAAAAAAAAAATGATGGATGAGAAGGTGACAGACTAACAGGTAGCAATAAGAAGGAGAAGACTTGAAGTTGTTTATTGTACTTTAAGGGGCAAATTTGTACATTCAACCATAAAATTGTAGTGATTAGTGAAATAAATTTTTCTTTTACAAAAATATAAGTAAGTGAGTTAAATTGTACCATTTAATATATCTTCCCGTCTAAAATAAAATATAATTATTTTATTTTTAATGGACGAAGAAAGTATATAGTAGTAATAAATAAATGTCACTGGAATTCCACAGGTCCATTCTGAAAACTACTAACATAATGCTTGGATTAGAAAATGAGACATTACATGGTACACTTCAAGCAAGCACAAATATGACATAAGTACACCATCAGCGTAATTAATTAACACTCCTTCCGATATCGTAAGAGCTTATTATACTCTCACTTTCTTTTAAATTAAAAAATTTAGAATAAATAAATACTTTGAAAAATGTATTATATTGATAGGGTCGTAAGTGGATGATAAAGTAAGATAAATTGATTAAATTGGTGATAAAGTAGAAAATAAAAATAATAAAAAATTAGTTAGTGGGGATAAAAAATTTCATGATAGAAAGTTTCTAGAGTAACTAAAAAAAGTTACGAAGTTATTAATATAACAGGGAAGTTATTAATATAACAGGGGATAGAGTAAACTAATTCTGCTTGTGACATTTTCGGGAACACCTATATTTCCAGCCAGCATCAAACTTCTGTGTAACTTTTGCTAATTTTGTCATCTTGTAAACCTGGGGTAGTTTATGTTACAGATTATTTTGTCGCGTTGCTTCCAAACAACAATTATGCAGACAATGTGAGTATGATTTATGAAGTTTTAGAGAAGTGTACGTATACTATTCATGGTGATCAATAATTAACTTCAAGCTCAGTATGATAATGAACTTATACTGTGAAAACGTGATTGAGGAAAAATACAATGTGTTAAAAGGGAATTTAAAGTTGATTGGAAATCGATTTAAATTTAAAAATGCCCATTCAAATGACTTGTACATAAAACAGGTCATTTGAATGGACATTTACTAATTCAAATCGCTTTCCAATCAGCCCCTTAGTTATACTCCAGTTAAAGCCCCTTAGTTATACTCCAGTTTGACTGTGGTGCACAAGTGTATTTGGATATATATTTGAACTTGGCATAACCTGACTGTTTTCTTTTTTGGTGAATGTGATAATATGATGAGTGCTAGATGTAGTGCTCAGTCTATAAAAATAAAACTAGATGATTTAGCCTTCTCAGAGTTGTGTGAGCGGAAGTGAAAAAGAGAGAAACCACTGTTGTGTAGAGAAGCAGAGTAAATAAGTTATGTCTATTGAATAAGAATGAATGCTTAGAGTACAAACAAAACTAATATTTTACTACTTACACGTAAAATATCTAGTTTAATACGTACATGAAAATGTGACTAACTAGTATATAGAATGCTAGTTAATCAAACCAAATTGTATCTAGTAATCTAGCTCTGCACTCTCTTCTCTGCAATGCGGTGCAGTTTCTTCTTCATGCAAGCTGGCATGTCCTCTGCCATGCTTCTCTTCCTTCTTCCCTTATGATGTAGCATTTGCTTTGATAACCCCCCCAAGATGAGCATATAGATCATTTATGCTCATCTTAGATAGCAAATGTCTCATATCAGCTTGTGTCAAAGGTCTTTGTGAATATGTCCGTCAATTGCTCTTTTGTTGAAACATGTTGTACTATTATCAAACCAGTCAAGAACTTTTCTCTCACAAAATGACAGTCAATCTATAGATGTTTAGTTCTTTCATGAAATACAGGATTCTTGGTAAGATGAATAGTTAACTGATTATCACAATATTACAACATCATAGGATCATGATTTTCTATATGAAATTCTTCGAGTAGAGTGATCAACCAAACTATTTCACAAGTAGCAAAAGATAGAGCTCTCTATTCAGCTCATGAAGAAGACTTGTTGACAATATTTTGTTTCTTGCCTCTCCAGCTTATTAGTGAATTCACAAGGAACATACAATAACCATAAATGGATCTTCTAGTGTCTGGACATCCTACCCACTCTGTATCACTATATGATTTCATAATCAACTCATTATCTGATGGGAAAAATATGCCTTGCCCCTGGTGTATTTTTCAGGTACCTTAGTCTCCTGTTAACAACATTGAGATGTACCCTAGTTGGTTTGTCCATATATTGACTCAATACTCCCACATCATATATGATATCAAGCCTAGTGATATTAAGATAAATGAGCTTTCCAGTCAATTTTTTGTACATAGTTAGATATTGTAACAAATCTTCACCGTCAGCTCAGAACGTCATGAAATTTCTACTTGTGTCACTATTGGTTTGCAATCAAGTAAACCAGTTTCAGATAACATTTCAAGAATGTACTTCCTTTGACAAATGTGAAGCCTTGAGAAGTTTTTGTAATTTCTAAACCAAGAAAATATTTTACTTTCACCAACTACTTGTGTAACATTTGTTTATCATAGTGACAAGATCAATATTAGAACCTATGATCAATATATCATCAACATATATAAGGAGAGCCACAAAACCTTCTGAACTGGTTCTTGTGAATAATGAATAATCAGATTTTGGATAGAATCTATGATCAATATATCATCAACATATACAAGGAGAGCCACAAAACCTTCTGAACTGATTCTTGTGAACAATGAATAATCATATTTTGATTGAACAAACTTAAATTCTTGCAATGTCTTGGTGAATTTGTGATTCCCTTGCTTAAACACTTGTTTCAACCCGTAGAGTGATTTGTGAAGTTTAAACACAAGTTTATGATTCCGACAATTATTGCCCCCCTGAGATAAATATCCAGGTTGAATGTCCATATAGATATCCTCATCTAACTCTCCCTTAGAGAAATGCCCTGTTCACATCAATGGAACCATCAGTCTTAAGTTTGAGTTTAAAAACATATTTGCAGCCTATAGGTTTATGTCCAGATGGTAACCCAACCACATACCATGTTTTATTATCTTCAAGTGCTTGCAACTCTACATGTATTGCTTGAGTCCAATATGGAGAAAGAATTGCCCCATTATAACTAGTATAGGCTCTGAGTTTTCCACTAAATTCATAGCAAATAAACAATATGTAGTATTCAATCTGTCATATGACATAAAATTAGTAACTAGATAATGACTAGAATTAGCATTAGATTTAGACTTGCGATGAATTGAGTGGTAGAATATTTTTAATGAGCAGGTACACAAATTGTCTAGAAGAAGTTCTGACACCTAGATTAGTATGAGAAGAACCAGGTGCATCAGAAGACTAAGAACTAATAGAAAGTGCTGAAGAATGAGTATCTGAATCAGGTGAATTAGGTGAATGTATAGGATTTGACTGAGGAGATGATACATGTGGTGAATTTGAGGAATATGATTGATTACTGATGTTTTGAGTAGAAGAGTGTTTATCAATTGCTGGTGTATGATATGAAAAATCTAGTAAATCAAAGAATTACCTGATGTGAAATCTGACAATTCAGAAGAAATAGATGAGTTTTGTGAGTAAGAAAAAACATGCTCAAGAAATTCTATATGTCTAGAAATGATCACTCGGTGTGTTTTAGTATTGTACAGTTTATATCCTTTTGTGTGAGGAGGTTACCCAATGAAAACACATGAGACAGCTCTAGGTTCAAACTTGGTTCTGTGTGATGAGTTAATGGAAACATATCAAAGAGAATCAAAGATCCTGAGATGATTGTAGTGAGGTGTCTTATTATAAAATTTATTATAAGAACATTGATTATCAAGCAATGGTGATGGTGTTCTGTTTATAAGGTATGCTACAGCGAGAATAGCATCACCCCAAAACTTACGAGGCATAAAAGCCTGCAAGAGCAAAGAACTTGCAACATTGAGCAGGTGTTGATGTTTCCTTTCAACCACACCATTTTGTTATGGTCTATAAGGACAAATTGTTTGATGTATGATTCCCATACTTATGAGTTTAGATGTAAGTACAGTAGATTCAGTTTCATTATCTGATCTAATTTGTTTAACTTTAGTAATATATTGATTTTGACTAAAGAAATAAAATTCAAGAGAAAATGATGCACTTCATCCTTCGAAGTAAAAAGATGTATCCATGTATCTTTAGAGTAATCATCTACTATTGTCAAGAAGTATATGTGACCATGAATAGAAGGAACTGAATAAGGTCCCCAAACATCAACATGTATTAAGGAAAATATAGATTTTGATACAGAATTACTAATAGAAAATGATAACTTTCTCCGTTTTGCCTCTAAGCACACAGTACAATCAAACACTTCTGGTTTATTTATGCTATCACATTTTATGAGGCTCATTCTCAGAGAGGATGAATGTCCAGGTCTAGAGTGCCAAGTTTGAGTAGTAACTGGCTTACTTATAGCATTTATTTGACTGGAATTTAGAATGGACTCTTGTCCTTGTGAAACTGGAACTGAATGTTGTGAAATGGCATCAATATGCTGAACAAATAGTGACTTGTACAGCTTAGCGAGCCCAATCCTTATCCTTGAAGAAGTTGCCTGCAAAATGCATTCATCATGAGTAAACAACAAATTGAAATACTTTCCCTTTAGTGATTTGAGCCACTGGCACTAAGTTTACAGTGAATGATGGCACAAATAAATCATCTGTCAAGGTAATGTGTTTTGAGAACTTGATATTACCTGTCATAGTCACTGCAAGTCTAACATTGTTAGGTAATTGGACAAAGAGTTAATATGGGTAATATTAGAAGTAAACAAAGAAGAATCACAAACAACATGATTAGTGGCACCAGATTCTATGATGAAATACTTGTGTAAAGTGTGTGCAGTGGAACACAAGATATGTTGAGATATAGAGCAATAGTATTCAATTGCCAAAGTATCATATGTCACTGCAGGATCCTCACCATTATCTTCATGCTCATGAATGATAACACCACAATTGCAAGAACCAGGTGCAGTATTATGAGGTGCAGTGGTGTTGACACCTTGATCAAGTAAGTGCATGAGCTGTGACATTTGTATACTGAGTAGCAGGATCTGCAAAAGTACTAGCAACATTGTGTGCATAGTGCAACCTAGGAGCTTGTGGTGCATATTGTTGAGTATGAGCTGAGGTGCTTGTCCATAATGAGGAATAGGAGCAGCAGACTTGTTGTAGGCAGGTTTACTTGTGAATTTAAAATCAGGAGGGAAACCAATTAGCCTACAGCACTTGTCAACAGTGATTGTTGTAACCACAGTGAGAGCATTTCACATTGTCCCTACCTTTCCTTTTAGCAGGTTGATAAGGCTGTCTCACATGATAAGTAGCCGGCTCATTTTGCAAGCCACCACCATGCCTTGAGTTCTTTTGCCTTTCCAATGTAAGGATGATGGAATAAGCTCTCTCAAGGGATGGAACATGCAGCATCATGATTATCTGACCTTTTATGATGTCATAATTCTCATTGAGTCCCATTAAGAACTGAAATACCTGATCTGTTTCAACTGCTTTAGAAGCATCAACCAAAGCCTGACAAGAACATTTCCACAGGTGCAGTGTGGTGGAGGCCTGTGAAGATATAGTTCTTCCCAAATACTGTTAAGCCTAGTGAAGTATTCCATCACAGATTGTGATCCTTGGACCAGAGTTCCCAAGGCAAGTTGAATTTCATAAATCCTCACATTATATGTTTGAGAGTATCTAGCCTTTAGTTTGCGCCAAACTTCCATTGCATAGATACTATGCTCAACAGTTCCAAGTACCTCATCAGTTATAGAGTTATGGATCCATGCCAGAATCAAATTGTTGCATCTAAGCCATGGCAAATACAGCGGATGATCTAACTCAGGTTTCAGAAAAGTTCCATCAACAAATCCTAGTTTATTTTTATTGATCATGCCAATGACATGTCTCTTTTCCAGCTCATGTAGTTTGGTCCCTTGAGAATATTTTTGATAGAACCAGAAGTAGGTGTATCATTAGGGAACCAGTGATAAGGAATGTTCGGATCAGTGTGATCCAAAAACTTCTCAGCATTAGATATGAGAGGAGACTTTCCTCTATTGACATTAGCATTGTCATTCTCAATATTGTTGTCATTCACAAAATAACTAGTGAATATAGTCACAAGACTCACAACAGCTCAATTGCAGAGATAATCGACAGAAATAATAGTAACAAGCAAGGATCAAGCCAAAATACCATCGGTTGAAGATGAAAAAAATTGCCTTCGTTGTTACCACCAACTTTGCAACGAACAAGTCGAGCTTGAAAACCAAATAACAGTGATGAATAACAATGAAGAAAAACGAGAATGATGACCATAAACTCAGACAGATCTGATACCATCTCAGAGTTGGTGCGAGCGGAAGTGAAAAAGAGAGAAACCATTGTTGTGTAGAGAAGTAGAGTAAATAAATTATGTGTATTGGATAAGAATGAGTGTGTAGAGTACAAACTAAGCTAATATATCCCTACTTATTATAGACAAGATATCTAGTCCAATACGTACATTAAAATGTAACTAACTACTATATGCTAGCTAACCAAACCGAATTGTATTAAGTAATCTAGCTTAGCTCTACATTCTCTTCTCTGCAATGCAATCCAAGTCACCTTGAAAGTAAGCGAGGATGCAAGCGGGAGCATAAATCGAAAAGCGTTAAAATTTAAAATAATATGAAGACGCGAGCGCCTTAAAACGCGTTGCAGTAATCATATAAAACACATTTTATCTATGCTACATATTAACTACGTTTGAATATTATTTTTAAAATTAAAAATAATGTATAACCTAGAAACCCTATATGTATTTATGTTTAAATTCTCCTTCCGCGACTTTGAAAAATTGTAAAATAAACTAAATAAGTATTATAAAGCTAGTTAAAAACATAAGCGAACTAAAAACGTTAAGCGATATAGAGTGCGAGCGTCAATACTTTAGATGCTTTAAGGTGATCCATAATGCAATGCAGTTTCTTCTATATGCAAGCTGGCATGTCCTCTATCATGCTTCTCTTCCTTCTTCCTTATGGTGTAGTATTTGCTTTGATAAGCCTAAGCATATATTGTAAGTTTTGTAAATTGGTTGATGTTATAAGAACAAAGTCAGTTTTTTATATATAAAATGGAAGAAATGCTATAGGTTAATAAAAATAAAAACAGTATAGGGGCTTGAACATGTGATACTTAAGTTATGATTTATCCATTACGCTGAATTGTTTTTCCTTTTCTTTCCCTTTTTATTTCATACGTTCGGCTCAAGACCTTTCATATGAATCTTTTTTTTTAAATAAATATGATATTAAGACTTAATCAAAATATATGTCCCGTTCTTGTTACCGTGACCTTACGAAACGTCACATTGTTCCGGTCATTATTAAGGTACATAGATAATCATTGTGGACTATTGTCCCACATTAACAAACTACTCCAAAGGTTAACGTAGTCCGAAGGATGGGAATCAAAACAACCTTTGTAGCGGCCCGGATCTGGTTCAGACGTCAATGATTGTGCCGAATATTCCAACTACATATATATCAAAATATTGTTCGTTACAATACCCGAAAAAGTACTAGATAATTTGAAACAACACACACACATTTATACTTAATCGATCAGCAACGGAATCAGTCAAAGTCCGTTTGTCTACTAGCTACCCAATCCTTTCTTCGTGCTCAAAATTTGGGAAAGCAAAATTATTGAAACATGGAGAGTGTCAGTCACTAGGACTCAGTGAGGATAGTCAAGCATGCATGAATATGAGTATGAATGCTAAAATACAGCAAACCAACACACACGCTGATCAGGCAGTTATTTTTTAACAGTGGAAAAATCGCAAACAGTAACATGACAGGATCGCTGCAGGTGTTCCACCCGGCGATAACAGTAACAGGACATGATCGCTTCAGGTATTCCCCTCGGCGATAATAACAGTAACAGGACAGTAGTGCTGCAAGTGACATCACCCAGCTTAACAGGATGTCGACGGTTTCCCAAAATAAATTTTAGTGTGTGGTTGCATTTTCAGGAAAACGGTTTTCGTGCAATGCAGTGCATGAGGATCAATATACGAGATCAGTAACAGTATCAGCAAATAGGACCAGTAAACAGGACCAAGGTCAGTAACCGGGATTAATAAAACGGACTCAGGGTACAGTGTAATTTAGTAACTGGAATATTAAAATATCAAGTTAATACAGGTAAGGTATCCTAAGTACAGGTCATCTACAGTTATATAGTTAGTAATCTAAATCGGTACGAGTCGGAGTCGGTCGTCATCGTCAGGTGTCTGCAGTCAGTGTTAGACACTAAGGCACATAACATGAACATATATGAAATGGCAAGTAAGGAACGGAATCAACTTTCCCAGGGCCGGATGTCGAAAGCTTGTAATCACTCACCGTAGATATTTTGCACCTCAGATGACTCCAAAATTCCTGATAAACAAATAAACAATACTACTTAAAC
>JAYMSP010003159.1:0-20853 GCA_036897095.1 Plantago elongata
TTGTTTGTAGGGATCTTAGAATATGACTTATTGTAAGGAGAACTCAATTGTCTATTTTAGTGAATTCCAGGTCTCAGAAAGGCCGAAATGGATTAGTTGGAGGATGATACCACTATAACTTGTTGTGTTATTTACTTTATTGTACTTACATTCTAGCATAACACACACACACATTATTACTGCAAAGCACATTTACATTTATCTATCGCTTAAAGTCTTCCGCTCTCTGAATCTATGTATCATAAACCCCCAGGTTTCTGAGAAAGACTGTTTATCGACAAAAGTTTGAAAAGACTATTCACCCCCCCCCCCCCCCTCTAGTCGCATATTGATGTTAGACACCACTTCATCAGAGACCATGTTGAGAAAGGCAATATAGAAATTCTAAAGGTTGGCACTGAAGATCAAGTTGTTGATATCTTCACTACGACACTCCAGGAAAGTATGTTCTTTAAGACATAATCTTGGATTAATGGAGTTGCCTCAGAACTGAATAGTTCTAAATCTCTAAAAGATTATGTAAGAAACAGAGAAAAAGGAAAAGGGGTTCTGAAACGGGTATTCAGATAACCTACATGAAAAGAAGGATGACAAGGTTTCTGAGACTTATGACTCATAAAGCCTAAGGTCTTCTGGAAATAAAAGTCCAGAAATACAGGTTGGTATATAGTTCATGAGTATATAAAACTAGAACTCAACTACTATGAACAAGTCAATATCCAGTGGTAATTTCTAAAATAGGAACTCAAAAAGCCATGTAAAAATCATGAAGTATGTGAGAACTAATAGTCCAACATAGTACATATTTCTGAGAGTCAAGCATGTCTAGGGTTTTGTGTTTTTACCATTTATATGATACATAAAACAGGACTTGCTCTCTGAAATGATAAGTCCAAAGGTTTCTAGTCTCACACAATAACAGTGACTTATAGATATATATTGCCAAAATTCATTAAGTGGACATGGGAACATTTTTTGATTGATATCATTGCAAAGATATTCAACTAAAACCCTTGATGAATAACGTTTGATCTCAACGGGTGAGATTAAATCTCGACAATAATGCATGCTGCGAAAACCGTCATGGCCCACTTCGCATTTAATACAAAGTATAAATGTATACCACGTCGATGCAATGTACACAGATACACATACGAATTTCTATTGTTGTATCTATGTAATTCTATCTTGCCATATATAAAGGAATATGGTAAGAGACAAACAATTTTACAAGATCCGAAATTTTCACTTGCATCAAAACAGTAAAAACTCTCTAAGTTTTCTACAAATCCTTCTGCTAATCATCTGTTTTCTGCTTAGTCTTCTGAAAAGATAGACTAACATTCTTTCGATTTCAAGCAATTCTTCTCTAATCTTACCCAATACTCTATATAAGAGATGACACCCATAAAGACTTCTTCCAAGAACTCAACTGCAACTGCTTCTTCTGCTGAAAAGCAAGGAGAAAAAGTTTTGCAAGTGTTGAAAAAATGCTTGTTGGGTACTTTCAACCCAGAGGACTGGTCTTCCATCCTCAAAATGAATTGGGGAGAACATATGGTTGAAAAAAAATACTTTAATGTGGCTATCTCTTCCACTCCAGACAGGAACCTGGTTGTGAAGATGCTATCCTAGGCTCACATCATGAAGTTCCTTTGTGCTGCTCCTACTGGAATGTCTCCAATTGATGTCTTAGAGTTTTATAACTCTTCCCAAGTCTATACCAAGAATGTGAACAATGTTGAGGGAACGTTCATTAAATCTCAGGTTCAAGGTGTAGAAAATACATCTTGATTGTGACTCCTTCTGTAAAATCTTCTGTCTCATAAACCGTGGGACAACTTGGGAGATTAACACAAAGGACAAGACTTTGAATACTGGTGTAAGAGTGTTGTATGAAGAAGCAACGAATGACAAGATTGAGGATTGCCCCTCTTCTTTCATTCTGGGAGACATCAAAACCAAACACCTCTTTGAACACTGGAATGTGTTGGCCAGCATCCTTCATAGATGCTTGGATGGAAACAAAGGAGGTATTGAACAGATAAGACTAGAAAGATGGATGATAATGGTTATTCTCTCGAAAGAGCTAAATGACAGAGATAACCTCTTCAATTGGAGTAAATATCTCTTCATGAAGTTTGTGAACAGGGTCAATGAGTTTGAACCCAAAATTATGGTATGAAGATCTGTTATTTTGGAGAAATGTGGAATTGTGCTCAGAAAGCACTTGGACATCCCAGTGACCAACACAATGTACCGACATGCTCATGAAGAATCCTCGAAGAAGTTTGCCAAAGATGAGTTGGTTGATCAAGGAGAAGGAGTATCTGAAGAGATATAGGTTGAGGTCCAAATTGCTAAGAAACCAAGGATCAACAAACCAAGGGCATGGAAGAGGACGCAGATTGTCATTGATGACACTCCTCGACCAGAAAGGGCAACACAAGATGTTGAAGCCCAATGACCCCTTCCAGTCCAAAAGGATTCCAGCTCATATAGGAGATCCTTGAGCATAGGTAAGATGCCAGAGCTATCTATGAATGAGCTCAATCAAATTGATGAGTCTGTCCCAGACATTGATATGGATTCAGAAGATGATGTGCCACTTCAAATGGTACTTAAGAGATCATGGATAGAGACTCATGGTGGAGCCTCTAGCTTAGCTTCTCTGACCCAGAAAGCTAAGATTACAGAAGATGCAATCACAAGAAGGTCAGTTGAAGAAGTCACACCCCAACAAACAGAAGAAGGATTGGTGGTGGTGACAGGATTGATGAAAGATTCTGACATTGCTTCCACATTCAAGTTGCTAGTAGACTTGATAGCTAAAGAAATTTCTACACCCGAGCAGGTTCCTCAACCTTCTGAGACGGGAACTCAGAATGTTCAAATGGAGGAAAGGTCCGAAGTACCAGAAACTTCAAGCCATGTAATGGAAGCCACAGTGCCTGAAGATACACAGGTAACAAGAGTAGTCTATATCTAACTTGTGAATCATTTGAATAAATGTTAAACTAGTTACTCATAAACTTCCTTTGTTACAGGTTTTCATGGAGACATCACAACAGGGGGGAAGGAATATTGCCCACCCCTCTGAATGAAGAAGAGGTTCCTTCAACCTCAGCAATACAAGAACAAGAGACTGTGATATAGGTAGTCAATTGTCTCTGAAAAGAAACAATTATGTACTTAGTGAAAAATCTTGTGTTTCTAACTTCATAATTGTCTCTATACATGCTCGAACTGATAAAGCAGTTGAAGTGGTGGAAACACCACAAGCTCAAGAGATTCCAAAGGTTGAAAAACTTTCTGAAGAAATTGTTTTTGAGCCTTCCATTGTGGAGGTACGTAAAATAAGAAACATTGTCTTTGTGAATATCTTGTAAATATCAACATTGCTTAATCAAATACTTTGCTTCTTCGAATAGGTTCATTCTGAAGAAAAGGTGACTGAGGAAAACATTGAGACCTCCACAGTGCCTATGGAAATAGACACAACCGAATTGGCTAAGTCTCTAGAAAAGTTGCCAAAGACCACCCAGGTTTCTGAAAGAATTGATTTTGAGCTTCCTAACTTGGAAGTAAGTGAAACTCTCAGAAACATATCTTTCAAACATTTTTTCTGTAGAATATTTCTAAGCATTGTGATTTGACTTTTATTCTCAGGCTCGAGAAGAAAGATTGGTTAAAGAGGAAGCAGCCACTCCTCTGACCACGGTATCTGAAGAACAAGTTGCTCCAAAGGTCCAAGTGAATGAGCCTCGTGTGGATACACAGGTATGCTCAAAAACACTTAGACTTCATTAATTCTCAGATAACCACAAGTGAGTTTGAATACAACTAACTTGAAACCTCTATTTCAGGCTCAAGAGATACCAGTAATCGACGTGGAAACCCCACTTGATCTACTGAAGATTTTCCAAACAATCACCACGAAATGACATGTTAAATGCTTTAGGCAATGACAAAAGCTCAGAAAGGCTGATCTAACTGAGCTTGCCAAGGTGATTGATCACAAAGAAAGAAGGGTTAGAGCCTTGAATCTGGAGAATTACGTTCATGCCATGTTTCCAATTGAGGAATACTCTCACTACATGTTGATGCATGACGACTTCACTTATGACATTGGGAATAAGTTGATGGATGTCTTCAATGCTGCAAATGAAGAGACCAGAAGGGAGATGACACTCAATCCTACGTTGCCCCAAACACTCAGAGTTTATCCCTCTTAACATGAGGAGTAAACTGGCAGAGGATTACATTTCCCACCATCATCAACTTGGTTTCGGATGAAGAGGAAGATATTGACGAGAATGATGAAGATTCCTCTCCTGAACATCCAGAAGACGGTGATAATGATAATCATTCTGACGATGAAATTCCACAACAGGGACTCCACCTGCTCAGGACTCTACTCAGAGAGACCCACCATCATCACATAAATCACCACCACCAGCTGACCAACTAGATCAACAAACCCAACAAAACTCAACGAGAAAAATTAACAAGCCGACCCATTTGAAGAACTTAAGGTTGTTGAATCCGGAGTCACAAGACTCAAATAATTGTTGGATGAAGAAAGCAAGCTCAGTCAAGAGTACCAATCTCTGATTGAAGCTAAGGAAGCCCAATTGTTGATAATTGAGGCTGAGAATGTTAAGGAGAAGACACTCCTTCCTGAAAAGATACAATTGAAGAAAGATATCGATGCCACAGCTGTAGAGTTGGACGCTCAGGTGACAGACGATACAGAACATGATGCTAAGGCTGCATTAGATATACCTCAAATACCATCATCTCAGAAAGACGGCACCAAAGGTAAAGGTAAAATGGTTGTTGAACTCAACAACAATGATCAGGACGATCACATCCTTGTGAGCACTGACGATGATGAGGTACAAAATCTGGCTCCAAAAGTTGATGCAATTATTCTCTCCCATTACAAAAGAGAATTTCTTGCTCCACATATCTTCTCATCACCAGTCGTTACTTCCAGAGATGGCAAATTTCTTGGACGAAGTACTGTGTTTGTTGCACTGCGATCGGAGCCAGTTGCTGAAGATTCCCAGGTAATTTCATCTGTACCATCTACCTAAAGCCAATAGCTAAGCTCTTACTTCACTGAGCCACTAGCATTGCATTGTCTCAGAAAGATATAGGCATGGTCCGGGATGAAGATTGCAACAATGCTAACAAGTAACTTTAGGAAGTTTACTATGCTACTCAGAAAGCAGAGGCTATCTACCGTCCATTAGAAGAGCTGAACCAAAAGGAGCAGGCACTCCTTAGATAAAATCAAGAGCTCAGAAAAGAAGTCCAGAAGCTTATCCAAGTTCACAACAATCTACAAAAGAACTTTGAGTCGCTTTCTTATTCTTATGTAAGTTTGGTTCAGTCACTCATGACTATGGGGGAAGAGATTCAAACTGCCCAGAGAGGTAGAGGAAGGAAGAGAAAACAATTACCTCCCTCCATAAATCAAGTTCCAGAAAAGGACACACCTTCTGAAGAACTCGTGGTTCTAGAAATCGAAGTTAGAACATGAACAAGGTTAATAAGTATGGTAACTAGGGGTTCCAAGGCCCTTGTTATATCTGAAGGAGATAAGCCTTCTAAAGAACAACAAGAACAACAAGAAGAAGGAGAAATCAGAGGTTAGAAAACTTGTAAGTCTCCAATAAGAAACTTCAATGATGATGATGATGAGACTGACACAGATGAGCATCCACCATAAAAGAAAAGAAAAGTGGATAACCTACCTGAACCACCAGTGGCTGCTGCCAGAATTTCTTCTGGAAATACCAAGTCGATCCAAGTTGGATCTTCCAACACAACCCCCAGGAAGAAAGTAGAACTGAAGAAATGACTCAACAGAAGAGGGCGCACGGACTTACAGTTTGGTAGAGTTCAAGAGAAAGAACAAGAAAGATCAGATGCTGCCCAGATTGAGTATGTCAAGACTAATGACAGCCAATCACCCTATAGATGCATACATCTTAAGAATGTTTATTGGATACTTGAGCTGCAACATCTGCTATTGAACAAGAAGTTTTCAGAACCTATCTACAGACAAATGATGGCATGGAGAACCAACAAGCATACTCTGTCCAAATCTAACAAATACTCACAAGTAGCTTGATTTTGAGGTTTATGTTAGGACTGAGGCTATGAAAAAGTCAATGAATTTTATATGTCCCTACCCAAGCAAGAAGAGATACACAAGACCATGAAATTGGATGGTACTCTCAGCAGACAGAACAAACTAGGTGTTGAAGCTTATGAGTCATTTTACATGACAAAGGATCAATATTTGGATGACATTGTCTACTTGGAGGAAATTTACAACTATCATCAGTTGTCACTACTGAAGGTAAACCATGCATGGGTATCGGGTAAATACCTATGGGTCAAGAACTTTGTTAAGTCTAACAAAGACCCTGCCAAAACTTACAAGGAAGTTTGTGAGCTAGCCAGAAAGACAAAGCTTACTGTCAGAAAGTTGCTTTATGAATATGTTGAAGACTGCAGGAGGGTTGACACCCATTGATCCAGAAAGGTGCCGAAGAACTTGAGGTTTCTGAACTAAGTTAATTTTGAAGACTTGAAGACTAGTTTGTTAGGATGTTTATTTGGAGCTTGGTTTCTCCTGTTGTCCCAATTTACTTAGTAATTTTTGTAAACACTTTGTTGTATTGATCTTTATTGTTCAATTAATTGTAAAAGTTATCTTGTGTTGTAATGTTCTTTCTGGTGATCATACTCTCAGAAACCTTCTATAAAAGATAACTTGTCAGCAAAGATCAATCTTTGTGATTTGGTTGATGTTTACTTTTTGCACTTAGTTTATCTGATTAAATATCATTTGAAATGATTAAGTGGTGGATTGTTTTCACTTCCATGTTTGTAATAGGACTTTGAGATAGTCATGGTTGACTGATCAAAAAGGAGGAAATTAGTTAGGAATATATATTAGTATTTTTGACCAATCACCATATGACTTATCTTTAATATAGAAAGGTGACTAGTACTCTTGGTTCACTTGAACATTGTTAAAGAGAAAATCACTTAGTATGTTAGTCTAGTTAAACTTGTAATAGGATTATGAGGTCTCTGAATGTAATTTTATATTTTGAGAAGGCCATGAAGAAGGATCCTAACAATGGTTTTAATCGAAGATTTGAAGATTGAAGATTGCATAATTTGATGAAAGACATAAGGATTAGTCCCCTAAGATATACTATGTTCAGAAATCATATTGTATAGTGCAAATATTGCATATAACATGTCTCTTAATATATGACATCATCAAGTCAAGGAGCATGCTAGCTTTCAGAAAGGCTCATGTGTCCGTTAAGACTACATGACAAGAAGTTGTACAGTGTATTAATTACACCGGCTGAAAAGTTGATCAGTGCATAGTCCTCTCTGAAAAATGAGAAAGGGACTTCTGAGTACTTATTTCAAGATATCAACGGAATGAATTCTGAGAAGGTCTAACAGATACTAGTCAAACGACTCTCAAGTCCATCTATAAATATCACCACTTAGAAGTTGAGAAATACACTCACGAACTACGCTCATATTTACATATCAAGCAAGTATTCTCTCAAGCATTCATACTACCATTCTCCAAGCTTACTGTTGCGGCTAACAAGCACGAAGAATCACTAGTAGTTCTAAGTGTCCTGAACCTATAACAAGAGATTGTTATTCGTGAAGGAGTTGAACTTTCAGATACCTTTTTTGAAGCTCATTCTCCAGAATGGATACCAATTACTTGGGTTAGAATGGAGAACCTACCTATATTAAGTAGTGTAATCACTTCAAGCTCTCTAAAAACATAGTTGAATAGTTATAAGAGAAGCTTGCCTGACAATCAACTTATAACCAACACCATCTAGGCGTGGAGTACATGAAGTACTTAGTTTGGAAAATCAAGGAAAAGCTCCAAGTTTATCTTGTGTACAGGAAGTGCTTGGCTCGAGAAGCTAGGAGGGGAATATTTGGTTGGGAACCATTTGTTTGCAGGGATCTTAGAATAATACTTATTGTAAGGTGAACTCAATTGCCTGTTCTAGTGAATTTCAGGTATCAGAAAGACCGAGTGGATTAGTTGGAGGAGTACGCCACCTCCAAATACCACTATAAACTGCTATGTTATTTACTTTGTTGTACTTACTTTCCAACATCACACACACACACACACACACATTATTACTGCAAAGCACATTTACATTTATCTATCGCTTAAACGCTCTTTGAATCTAAATATCAGAAATCTTCCAGTTTCGGCGAAACCCCCCCCCCCCCCCCCCCCCACATAGTCTTTCCCTTTGCCGTTATCTGAACAATTAGGATGCAACCCTATAAATGAACAATCTAACGGATAATAAAGAATACCTAAGATCAACGATAGAGGTGGATCAATTTAAATGAATGATCGTTGCACTGATTATTCGAAAGCAAGTAAACTCCATTTCCATGGCGCAAAAACGAAGGTACAATACTGACTGCTCAGGAACCGTCGATTGGCGATGGAATGGATGGACGAGATCACTCGTTGTACTTCTCTTTAGCAACCGTTAGATCATCTCCAATCTGACGGCTATGTTTTAATCCTCTAAACGGCACAGTTCCACTTGTTTTGACTTTTGTTCGAGAATTAATAGAAACACGCTTTCTTTTTAATTTTTGTAACTTGTCTATTCTGGTAGTTTTGCTTGACAGCTTCATTTGTGCACCTGGAATCTAACACTTTGGTATTGACACGGCCAAAGGATTTAAAAACTAAAGGCTCCCACAAGATTTCAGAGGTCAGTTAATACAATAGAGACAATCATAGACTCGCAACTATAAAAGAAGGAAAAAAAGAAAGGGAGGATGAACATGGAAGGATCATTGCAAACTCACTGAACAAGCTATCTCTCTGAACTGTCGTCAACTCTCTGAAGCATTTAGATCACTGCATTGCACCTTCTACATCAATCCATTTCAATCATCATCGGTCTCCTTCGATAATCGTCCATCACCTTATTCGACTAGCCCTCTCCAACCGAATCAATTAGCTTCTCGTCGGTCCTCATCCACACTCTGTCAAACCGATCAGTGTCACCTTGGAACATCATATATCTAGGTTAGCTCTTTTTACCTTGTAGGTCGCTTGTGGCGTTAAATATTCTAACTTAACTTTAAGTTTAGATTTTGAGTGTCTACCAGTAATAAACATTATACTTAATACACTAGGAAATTTAGAAGATTAAAAAAAATCTCACCTCCAACCACCAATAAATGAGACTTGAATCACCTTTAACCGTTTAAAAAAAAAGAAAGTATGTAAAACTTACTATGATACTAATTAGAGACCATGCCTATATGCTCTGTTAACATAATCTGGCCTTGAGGCCACTAAAGCTTATGGGTTGATCTGCCTTTTGCTAGAAAATGGATAGATAAATGTGCAGTTAATGCGTTGATAGTCTAAATGAATTAAAGGAAATATTAACTTTTACGGTTTTAAATTAGGTCCGACGTGCTAAATGAAAAAAATCCATATTATAGGTCGTATTAGGTACATATATCAATAATTTTATCAGTAATACAAAACACACAAACATATAATCGAATTATTCGACACTTTGGGAATTAAGCCTTAGTTTTGTTGAAATCTATTGCTCATCTAACACGATCTCTAAGTTTTGTTAGTGCAGTTAGGAGATCCGACACAATATACTATTATTTTAAGCATTAAAAAGCTATCAAAATTTATGTCTTGCATTTTTTAAATCTAGTTTATGTCTGAATTTAAAGGATATGAATTTAACTCATCGATTCCATATAATATACATAAAATTAGATGATGAAATTGTTGATTTTTCTAAACTCAATTACTCTTTTCAAATCAAACACAAAAATACAAACGTATCTAAACATGTTACATTCAATTCCCTACTACTTTAAGGACCAAAGAAAATTGTGATAATTACCAAAAATGATAAAAGGAAAATTCCACTAATTAAAGTTTTACCTTCTATTTTTTGAATTTTAAAATGAATTAAATGCCTTGCTAATATATATACTCCAGGTCGAGTTTGAGACTACTAAAGCTTATGGGTTTGTTCGCCCTTTTGGTAAAAAATAAGTAAATTAATATCGAATCAAGTGATTGTCTAAATGAATTAAATATTAATTTCTACAGTTTCAAATTAGGTCCGACATGATAAATTAAAAATTCACATTATGTGTCGGATTAAGTACATATATCAATAATTTACTAGTGACACAAAACATATAAATATGTAACTGAATTATACGACATAATATCTAATTAAACTTTGTAAATACAGTTAGGAGTTCCAAGATAGTATAATCTTGATATATTATAAAGCTAATAAAGTTGCTTTCTTGCATATTTTGTATAAAGTTGATGTCTAAATTTGAAGGGAAAAAATCTAACCATCGATCCGATGCAGTATACCTAAAATCAGATGAAGAAATTATCCGATTTTGTAAACCCCTTTTAAATCCATCACACAAAATACGAACGTGTCTAACTTCCGACAAAAAAATGCTAGATTCAATTCCCTACTACTTTAATGGTTACCGAAATAAATAAGAGGAAAATCCCACTAATAAAAGTTTTACCTTTTTTTAAAATTTGAAAAAATATAATAAATATTATTTCATTCACAAAATTAGAATGGAAGAGAAGAATAAATCGACTGCTCTCTCTCTACACACTGTTACTGGTACGGCAGTTCAAAAGAAAACCGCCTCCTTCATCTTCTTCTTCTTCTTCTTTTCTCTTTCACCTCACTGAACCAATTCAATTCGAATCAAATCAATATTCTTATCTTATCAATGCAATCAACACCAGAAACTGCCGCTATTAGTGCTGATGGGAGGAGCGCTTTCCAGCGCGGCAGTTCACGCCGCAGCAGGATGCGTGGCCGTGGCGGCGACACCCCTGTTAGGATGGACGCGCCTCCTCCTCCTGCCACGGACTTCGATGCCGCCTACTTCCATTCCTATTCTCACCTCGGCATTCACGAGGAGATGATCAAGGTAGTTATTCCTTTCAAATTAGGAAATTCACTGTTTATTGCATCTCGATCCTTTCTGTTGAGTTTCTAGTGCTTAATTATAGCTCAATTGTTAATTTACTATCATTGATGTGTTATCTGCTGTATTATGACGTAAAAAATGAGAAAGGTAACTGGAACTGACTAGTGAGGATGAGGTATTTTAAACGGTTAATAATCTTAGAGTTGATTCAATGCTCGTCTACCAGTGAATTGAACGTTTAGAATTGAATGTCTGCTTTAGCTATATAGTTCATGTCTTGTATCTGTATGTTTTGTGCTTCTTTCTTTTCTTTTGCCTATTGCTATACAATAAAATTGAATTGACTTGAACATGTTTTTCTACACAGGATAAAATTCGCACGGACGCCTACAGAAAGGCTATTTTGGATTATCCAGAGCGTATTGCAGGAAAAGTATGCATTTCACAGATTGTGCATTGCATCACTTGGATATATTTGCATGTGGACATGCAAAATTCTTAGTTCGTTGAAATAATATGTATAATTGACAGTTTATTTTGTTCCTCCACTCATGTCGAGTTTTGATTCTCGTGTCTTAGGTTGTACTTGATGTTGGATGTGGTACGGGGATCCTCTCCATATTTTGTGCTCAGGCGGGTGCCAAAAAGGTAACATGTTCTTCCAGTTCTGTAAGAAAAATTAGACTTCGGCTATGTTTACCAAAACTAGCTGGAAAGCTAGCTGGTAGCTGATTTAATTAGCTAATAGCTGGTCGGTAGTTTTTTTTTTCCAACAAGCTAACTTGGTTAGCTTCTCAAACTAGATAACTTTTCAGCTAGCTTGTTTAAAAAGTTGCGGGTTCATGTACGAGCTTTTTATTAAAAAAAGTTCATGGAGCTGAAAATCTAAATCTAGTGGTAAATAGAGCCTTCATGGAAATAGTTTGGTCAACTAGATTAAGTTAAGCATAATAGCATAGTTGTAATTATTCCCCAACTTTGGACTAAATGAAGTTGGCATACGTTGGATAGTAATTTGTCAATCTGAGGTTGAATATGAGATGCAGATCTTTATGATATCAAATGGGTCTCTGTCATAATTATACCAGCTGAAAATCCAGTTTGGATTTTGGTGAAGCACTAGTTGAATAATGAAGACCTTAGAGGTAGAAATAGAAACTAATCCACAATTTATGGGAAGGATCATGCATAAGTAAAACTAATTGCTCTCTCAGTACAAAATTTGTTTTGGGATGAAGCCATGAAGGAAGAACCCCTGCCCCCTTTTTTTTATTTTCTGCGGAGCCAACTACATGCCCAACCACAAAAGGGGAGATAGTGTGAAAGTTAAGTTCTTCATGTGGACAATAAACTCTATAATTATGCAGACACCATCCGTAACTCCGTATACTTCAACACGTTGTCTGGCATATAACAGAATGTCAGTTCAGCTGCTTTAGGAAGCATGAACTGCATCAAGTTGTGCATCTTCGTCATCCGTAAACACCTGAAATGCTCATTATCAAATCTATGATTTTCCACATCCTCTGGTTTAGTATGTCTTTGATCAACTTTTCGTTCCAACTGTTGATGCTCATGTAGTGTGTCCAATTGTTCTCCTCTTGAAATACAACTGGAGATCAGGTGCTTAAGACCAAACTGGCCACTGATGCGATGCTGAGTACCACAGCTTAACCATTTTTCAATCAAATGATCTATTTCAGAATGTTGAAAGTTAACCTTTAGTGTCAAACTGTTTCCTTCAAGTACGTAAAATTATGAATGTTCAGATGTAGAATGATACACCAAGGTTGCTCTTACATTTCCTTGTGCAGTTCTTGTGTCATTGTGTGTAGTATAGTCTAACAATTTTGTCTTTCATGCACATCCAAGAAAAAATTAAGGAATTCTATTTTAAACTGATTTTTTTGGATCCTAGTTTTGTTACATGTAGATTGAATGTGTTGGCATCATTTAATGTTTGTTGCCAGGTTTATGCAGTGGATGCCAGTGATATTGCGATTCAGGTATTTTTTTTTTCTCTAAATCCTAATTGATTGGTGTATCTTAGTTTGTAAGCCTTACACACATAAATGGAAATAGACTATAGTTTAGTCTCTCAGCTAAAATGGTTATGGCATGAAACTGGAATAGCATCCATGAAATCATCAGATATAACTTTGTTTGAAAACCTTCACTGGTGACAGTTTAGCCTCTGTCCTGAAACTCTTCAGGCAGATATGAAACTATAGTAACATCTATGAGGTTTTGGTTGAATTTCCTGATGATACAGAAAACATTATGACACTTATGCTACCTCTTATTCCCTCTGTCCCATACCAAATGTTACATGATTCATCTATATGTCTCCCAATACAAATGTCACATTTCATTTTTTGGCATATTTTACACTCGTGCACTTTTTATCACTATCTTTTGCACTGCACCTTAATCACCGTTCCCAAAAGCAAATGTGACATTTGATCTGGGGTGGAGGGGGTAATTTTCTGTTTTGTTCCATCACCCGTGTCTACCCAAGATCCCAACATCACAATTCAATTTTTGTCTATATTGCGGGCCCTGGGAGAGCCGCCGACTCCAACTACTGTCATAAAAGTGCTCAAGGACTTGAATTCTTAATAGTATAGTATTTGTGCCTAAGTAGACATTTTTTCACTTATTTGGTAAAAGTATAAGCATGGCTCTCATACGTGCTTTTATTGTGTAATGTCATTCCAGGCATCTGAAGTTGTAAAGGCAAACAACTTGTCTGACACAATCACTGTTTTGCATGGGCGGATTGAGGTACGCCATTTATTGAACTAATGTTACTTCTCCTAAAATAAGTTTTCTTGATTCTTCTGAAAGTTAAGCTGTCATTTTTTTATGAGGTGCGGTGGGGGTGATTGTAATTTCATCTGTGAGTTGTGTTTTTTGGGGTTCAGTTGCATGTTTGCCTGGCGGCAACCCTCAAGTATGTAGATAATCCTCAATAATGGTAAAAAAAAGTGCTTATGAGAAAGCTTTACAGATCACGATATATGGTCATATTTGTTAACTTTGAGATGTTGAACATAGTTTGTATTCAGTGTATCGGCGTAATATTCTTGTTGTTCCCACCAGAAAGAAAACTAAAAGAATATATCGATTAATTAAGGTGAAGTGGATCAATGAGTTGGGACCGCATGGGTAAGTAATAATAAAACCTCTTTAGTTTAATGGATTTTAGCATTTCAATCAGGATGCAATAACGGAAATGTGTGGCATTTGTTTTGCGAGAGGGAGTAGATTTTTTCAAGCGTGTAAGTATTTATTAATTTATTATGACTGGTTTAGCTATGTGTGAACTTCTATTGTTTGCATTTTGTTTTAGTTTCTAGTAGTATATGGCCACCTAAAACATTCCCAAAAAAAGAAAAAAAAGTTAGCATGTCAATCAAACCACGCATATTCCATTAACAAGAACAATGGTAACTTGGTAAAAACCAGATTGACACTATAGCATCAACGATCCACTGGAAGAGGACAGAGATACTGGTCAAAAACAGGAAATATCACCAATCTATTATCATTCGAGTATGTTTCGGGAAACCAATTATTTTCTGGACATTATTAGGAAAAATCAATTCACACTGCGTAAGTTGAGGGAATGTGCCCGACACTTGGGTGGGTGGTGATGGTGTGGTTTTTCCTAATGTTCAGCTAAAACTAGTTTTTCCTCAATCGTCATTTGTCACTTGATTTCACTCTCTCTCTCTCTCTCTCTCTCTCTCTCTCTCTCTCTCACACACACACACACATGCATAGATAAACATTCATAGATAAGAAAACACACATGTGCATGTGGAACTATATCGCACTGTGAAAATAATGTTTGATATAATTGAGATGTTATTAGGTTAGGTTCATGAAAATGGTATTGTTAAGGTTTGATTTTATAAGATTTTACCTAAAAAAATGGTCATATAGTCCTGTTCTTTTGTCATGTTTGAAGCTTCCAGTAGTTGGTAATGGTTTGGAGAGTGAAACACCAAGCTATATACGGTGACCCAACATCCCATTGCAACTTGCACCTTTGCTCTTTCCTTCAAAATTTCTTGCAATGATATGTTCATTTTGTTCTGTTTTTCCTTTGTTTCACAATATTTTTTCTTATAGCACAAAGTTTCTTCTGGTCATCGCAGGATGTTGAAATAGAGGGCAAGGTTGATGTTATCGTTTCAGAATGGATGGGTTACATGCTTCTATATGAGGTAACTTTTACCAATTTGTGCATGTCTTATCTGTGTAATAATTGCTGTTTTCCAATTGTTAAGCAATTCAACCATAAAAGAAGTGTAATTTGGGATGTCTACATTAAGTAATACTTTTTTGTTGTAGAGAATTGTGCTGCTACTTGAAGTCATGTTTTAATATTAGTTGGTTTCTAAGTATTAGTTTGTTGTTAAAAATGTAAGATTGCACATACAGAAGCTTTCTTTTCAAGTCATTAAAAATTCCGTTCCAACTTTTAATATGGGAAATTTGGCAAGTTTCTTGGGTTAACATATCTATTTTAGATTCCGCATGCACCGGTCTTCAATTAATGTGGAATTTTTTTTAGAGCATGCTGGGGAGTGTTATTACTGCTAGAGATCGCTGGTTGAAACCTGGAGGTCTTATTCTCCCGTCACATGCTACGGTTTGTTTTACTCTTCTTTCCCCTGCTATTTAAATTTTTATCTCAAACATAATTGAAGAATGAAAGTAAACGATAGATTGACCATGTAAAATGAGTTGCAGCATATGGGTTCATCTTATAATGAGCAATAATTGTAGTATTGACAGTCATGCGTCCACATATAATTGTGTGCTATTTGTTCCAGTTGTATATGGCTCCTGTCACACATCCAGACCGATACAGTGAGAGCGTAGACTTTTGGCGTGACGTCTACGGGATTGATAGTAAGTATATCCTCCAGGATTCATGGTTTATAATATTCTGACCAAGTTTATGTGGTTTGCCAGATTTCATCTTGTTGGAAAAAATTCTTATTTATATACTTTCTTTTTTGTGCAATATCAGTGTGCAAACTTCTCTTCATGTGTATGTGGGGATATCACATCATATCTGATAAAATTCAATTAACCTTTTTTAAAGAACTTGTTGGATAGTAAGTTTAAGAAATATTTACAATTTAGATAAAATTATTTAGTCTTTGTCAAATAAATATACATTACATTGTTGGTTCCTGTCATTTGCTGCTTAAGTGCTTACAGTTTATACATGTATCCTTTTTCCGGACCATTGCGTTGTTGTAAATGTTTGCACTACATTTTTTTGTTTTGTATCCTCCTTTTCTCTATTAAAGTAACATAAAATCGACTAGCTTGGGTTCCATGGTTGATTTTTACCATTAAAATGTGTCACTTATTGCCTCCTGTACATTTTATAACAAAGTGTAAAACTGAGATTTGTGGTTTTGTGTAGTGTCTGCTATGATGCCTTTAGCAAAGCAGTGCGCATTTGAAGAACCCTCTGTGGAGACAATACTCCCCGAACACGTGCTGACCTGGGGTCATGTGGTGAGTCCTCAGCAAACAAATATCAATGATTCAATGCACTTAACTTGCTACGGTTTTAAATATATTTCACTTGGGCTCTTAAATTCCATGCCAGGCCACCTTGTCTATTGACCTCTCTTACCATATTCACCAAGCGATCTAGAAATATATTTCACTTGGGCTAATTTCAGTACTAAACAATGGGTTTGCCTTTTTTACGGCTCCTTCTGTTAATACCTCTTGTTTGTGAGGTCTGTGACGCTGTCACTATATCTTTACCTTTTTGTTTGATTTGGTCAGTATATTGGAGCTTCTGTTATGACTTGGTTAAACATGAAGTAGCTTGCATGTGGATATGTACATATTCCTTGTTTTTTAATGATTAGAACAAGGTGATAATCTTCATTACATATAGTTAAAGATGATCAGATCAAACTGGAGCCACAATAAGTTGCTCTGGGTTGGACATGGGTTATAACTGCTCTGAATCGATGCGACTAAAAGGGTGCTTACTGCATCCTCACCTGCACAATCATGGAATGCATAAGCTATTATGGTTTGATTTTTCTGAAATGTATAGCTTGTTTTATTTTCTGTTTTGCTGATTATGAAAGCAGCTGAAAGCATTATTTTAGTCATTTGATTCTAGTCTTATTTTAGATTAATTGCATGGTAGATACGAAAATAATGGTCTCAATTTAAAGTACTCGGAAACTTGTATGTTGTAAATTACCTAATTTAGTTTAGAGATTCTCAGCCAAATATTGAGGTAGCAAAAAAATACTAAGAATATTCATAAAGTCATTGTAGAAAGCATTTTTGAACGCTCCCTTGGAGCCGGGAAGTACTAGGTGCAATTGTGCCTTTTATGATATCTTATGATAATTGGCCATAGTTCTTGAATCATGTAAGACAATCTGATCTATCGATCATGATCAACTAGTACACATGTTTGCTATAGCATTCTGCATCGAGTTCCAGTTTTACTACCCTTTCCATAGAAGTTTCCCATTAAGATGTGTGTTAATTCTTCATGAGTGCATTATTTTTTGTGGTTCGGTTAAGTATTATATAGACAGCTTATTCGCAGGATAGATTTGAAAATGCTGGGTACAAAGCACTTAAAAACATCCTTTAAAAACTGTATACTTGTAAAATAATGTTGCAGGTACATCTGCTGTCTAAATCTGTCACTGTTACGTTACTGCATTATGAAACTTCATTGAGCTTTATATCTCAATTATATGTTCACAACAATACTGAGTTGTTAATCATACTTTCCTTTGACTTCTCTGTTGGAGAAGTATATACTGAGTTGTTACGCTTGTAACACAGGTGAAGCATGTTGACTGTTCTACAGTCACCCATTCTGAGCTAGAGTCTGTTTCAACAAAATTCAAGTTTTACTCAATGATGCGAGGTAAAATCCCTTTTCCTTCTCTAGCTTCAATTCTCGAGGAACATATTCCAGAATCTTATTTGACAGAAATGCTTTTGTTCATATTTTTCCTATATTGGATTATTTGTACTTTGTATACATTGTTGGTGTGTATTCCATTCTCTGTGTTGATGGAATGCATCAGCTATGTTTCTCACTTAACTTTGCTAACAATCCTCTGAAAAGTTGCATCTCATTTGATTTTCAGCACCATTGAATGGGTTTGCATTCTGGTTTGATGTCGAGTTTGGTACATTCCCAATAACCTCTCCTAATGCTGATGCTCTACCAGCCGTAGTTGAGGATACAGAGAACTCTATTCTGGATATGAGTACAAGAAGGAAGCGCGCCAATCCTAGTAATGCTCTTTTGCTATCTACAGCACCTGAGCATCCAGAAACTCACTGGCAACAGGTTATTTCTCTATTTATAGTGTGTGATAACTTCAGTCTGCAGTTGCATGTTCCTTCATGTGTTTAACCTCTTTAATACAAAATAAATTATATTGAAAATGATTGTGATCAATCGCTACTTTTCGCCACACGTTGGTAGTGAAAGGGAAAATTAAAACAGAGAAATTATAATTTCACTAATCACTTGCCAAAATTAGGTATTCTGTTCTATATAGGAATGATAGGCTCTCTTAATTAGTTATATAATGGTTTCTCAAAAATATTTTCGCTCCACCTCGCTGTTGAATGCTTATTTATAAGTCTTACTTCTGTGGCTGTGTTTCTGGAATATAAGTAATGATAAATAATGGAATAGCGGGATAGAGCGGGTAACATGTACACATGATGCTAACATCTGTTTTCTAAAAGAAATTATTTGGTAGTAGATTGTAAAATTATCTTTTCTATTTAGTTAGTTTTTGTTCACTCTGTATATGGCATTGTAGACAGTAGTCTACTTCTACGATCCAATTGAGTTGGAGCAGGACCAGCCTATCGTGGGGTCTGTCAACCTGACGCAGAGTAGAGATAATGCACGCTTCATGAATATCCACATTGAATATACGTAAGTCAACCCCATCGCATGGTTTCTCAGTGGTCATCCATGTTTAAAATTACTAATTTCCGTGCTGATATAACATTCACAGGTCTGGTGATCATACTTTCGTCAAAGAAGCACTCTTGCGATGAATCAGAAGTAAGTGCACTTCTCTAGGTGCATTTTTGACCTAGTGTCATATTCATGTTACGGAACAGCTCCACGGTGTAATTGGCTGAAGCATATTCACTGCGGGATGTCTCGAGTATAGATAGTTATTGGTTTACCCACTGGACAAGATTACAAGACAAAATCTCCAAAGCTTAAAAAGGCGGCGTACGAGGTTTAGTTGTACCAATCATTTCAAAGATGTAGAGAATTCAAAGGAGGAACATTATTTATTGTCTTGCAACATTTCATTCATTCTAACGTGTAGATTCGTTTGACTATGAGTTTTAATTTTGAGTGTTTGATATTTCAATTCTTACCTAATTGGAGTCTAGATTGGGGAAGTTACTAGTTAACACTAGATAATAGCGAGTATTATAGAGTAAGTTTATTATAGAATCAACTAAAACTAACTTAGTTTACCTTTATGAAAGTGACAGTTTCTTACAAGAATTTATTTATTAGTGGCTTTGCCAACTTGCGTTTATTTTTAAATCTACATTATCTCTACTCGAGTTAAATTTCTATTTAACAACTTAAAACTCAAATAATTTAGTGAATCCATCAAAATTCTCATTCAATGTGAAACATAGAATTTTAAAAAAACGACTTTGTTAAGTTACAATTTTAATTGACTTAAAATATCAACTCAAGTTAAGTTAAGTTTTGAAATAAATATTTTTTTTAAAAGGTAAAGGTAACTCTAACTTCCGACCTATTAGTTGGATAAGTCAGAGATGAAATGGGTTACCAACTGAGTTGCACTTTATTATCCAATTTTGAATCAAATGTAAACACTTGATTTGTATTTATTAACGATATTTGTTATGACAAGCATTTTTTGAATATTATATGGCAGTGGAAAGTTTATGATTTACTTTTCAACCTCAAAAAACTTTAATTTTAGCATTGTCTGAAATTATAGGTGCAGTGCAATTTTTCATATCAGAATTATGTATTTGAAATCTAATAAACTTGCTCCTTATTCAATTTGTGGTTATAATTGACATAATCCAAACATTTTATTCCCAAGTACTCATGTATGCATAAATTATGCACTAATAGTTTATTTAGAACTATTTAGTAATACCTGCAGAAATGCATACACTTCTCATACACATAACTTTATGGTGAGCTTTTATAAATGGCTTGATTTCTCTAAACAGTTAGAAAGTGAAATTCAAACATTATAAAAAATGAAAGTTACCTTCACATTTAAATATAATAAAATATTTCAACTTTTGCACACAATTATAAATTTGCCGCAAAAAAAACATTTTTTCCACCGTGTATAATTTTTACCACTACTTTAATTTTTTACCTAAATTAGTCTCACTGTTAATCTATAAGATTCTGCGGAGTAGATAACATTACCCGTTGCTCCAATATATGTAAATGCTATTGACTCATCTTATTTTGGTAGCTTTTTTTTTTTAGAATTCGATATACATTGTATTTTTACATCATTCATTTTGTAAGGTCCGTCAAATTTTCCCGAATATCTGAGAATTTTATTTAAATATTAATTTTATTATTTCGAATGAGTGAAAATATTATGTAGGTAGGTTAGGTCGAATTTAGAATTTTAACGCTGAGCGGATTCGACGTTAAAGTGAATTTTAGTTATTTATTAATAAAATAATAATAAAAATAATAAAATAAAAATTATT
>JAYMSP010003160.1:0-20851 GCA_036897095.1 Plantago elongata
CCCCCCCCCATCTAGTCTTTTCCTTTGTCGTTATATGGACCAACACATAGCATAGATACTCTTCACGTTTACTAATCTTTGAAACCTTCTAGTTAGGTCTTCTAGATGATATATAGGTTGAGAATAGAGTTTTTCTATTCTGACTAGTGTTTTGTAGTTCGAGGTCTCTTGAATCTTTTTGTACATCCATTGCTTATTTTAGTGGATTATTACCGAGAGGCTTCGGCAGGTATATATTATATACCAACTAAGATTATTTTAAAAGACTATTCACCCCCCCCCCTCCCCCCCACCTCAATAGTCTTTTACCTTTGTCGTTATCTGGATCAACAATTCTTCTTATATCAAGAGAGACACCAAAGAAATCGTATCTCAACAAGATATCAAGATCGGTTGGTCTTGGAGTGAACAAGAAGCAAAGGACTCTTGGTAGTTGAGATTTTGTGGACTCTTGAAGATAAAGATAAGCAACAAAACCCATGGGCTTGATCCGGTCAGATTGAACATCTATAAATACAAGATCGAGCTCAGTGTCAAGAGTACTTCGTGAAAAGCAAGAACTCATTATCATAGCATAGATACTCTTCACGGTTACTAGTCTTTGAAACCTTCTAGCTAGGTCTTCTAGATAGATTGGTTGAAAATAGAGTTTTTCTATTCTAACTAGTATTTTGTGGTTCAAGATCTCTTAAATCTTTTTGTACATCCATTGCTTATTTTAGTGGATATTTGTCCAGAGGCTTCGATATGTATATATTATATACCTGCTAAGATTATTTACTTTGTTGTTCTGTTTATTTTTGTTGCTCCGTTTTATACTCTGTTACATGCACTGTTGCACTAATATTGATATTAAAATTAGTGAAAACAGTATATTACTATAAAAATTACGGTTCAATATCTTGTTCACACTGTAAAGGAGTTGTTGTGGCTTGGAGACGGAGAAGATTAGCTTTTGTCAATAGTCCCGAGGTTTCTGTAAACAGGCCAAAATTGATGTTCAGGTTGCACAAGATTTGGGTTGGGGTATGTTAATAGTAAAATACATTTTACTATTGTCAATACACTTATCGGCATATTGCAAAATAAATCTGATACGTTGGGTGAATACTAAATGATGAAAGTTAAATTTAGGAGCTATTTGATAAAGCATTTAAATCGGTTTATTTGATTCGATGGACAGTGATTTGGTTTAAAATACACTTCAAATACCTCCATTTTAATTCCTTTCCAAATACAATTTCACCAATCAACTCCACGGTAATTTTAACATGTTATTACTTATTGATCAGTTTTAAAATTTAACCATATTATGTCAAAGGCAGACTAAGATTTGAGACCCGGTGCTATTTGTTAGACAGACAATTCTGATACTGACTTATCACACCCTCTCACAGCTCATTTTGCATTTCCAATCAAATTGACCTTAATATTTTGTAATTAAAGATAAATACAAGCCCCAAAGTGGACAGAGTTTCCTCCCACCTTCTGTGAAACTGCCCAATGAAATTAATGTCCCCATCTGAAAACTAATCTTAGGCACAAACTATTCCATTAACACTGGTTTTATAGATTAATACGTGGAAAGCCCGGATGCAGAAATTTAATTCGTCTAAAATCTTAAACTTGGATGCGATTAAGGTATTTATCGAACTGAACATAACAGGTTATCAAACATTTATTTATTAAAAAGTTTCGTATTCGTTGAATAACTTATTTATTGTTCATGTTCAATTTGTTAAGATTTTGAGATGTTCATGTTTGTTCGTTAAAATTTTGTTCATGAACGGTTTAAATTGTTTTTTCGTTAAGGTCGTGTACATGAACAGTTCAGTTTGACGTTAAAATTCCAACATTCAGGCAAAAATATTATAAAAATAAATTTGAAAGGTTCCCTCAAAAATTATTTTTCATGGTAAATATTATGTTTCCACATAATGTCATACATTCACCATACGAAAAACATAAATTCAGACGAGCTACAAATCTAACATAAATTAAGACGAAGTGACTGATGGAGAAGTATAAGAGTTAATGTGAATGATAGGTCAATATTAAACACGAACTAAATGTTGACTGGATTTTTCGTAAAATTTTTACGAATATTTATTTCGATAAACACCCCAGATTAGATGATAGTGATCCATCTTCTTGCTTTATCTTATTATTACTTTATTTATCTCTCTCCTAATTTACAACTGATAATGCTAACATATCTGAGAATTTATAGATTGTTTAATAAGCGATTAAGGTTATAAAGATTTCAGTAAAATAAATGTGTTTAGATGTTTTTAATCAAGTTTTGATGGTTTAAATGGGCTACCAAATATTCATTTACTAATTTCTGTGCAGTTTTAATTATTTAGTTATTTTTTATAATACAAATAAACTCAGTAGAGTTAACCTCAATGTTATTATGTTATGCCTAGTTTAGATGAAGTAATACCACTTTATCAACATAATAACCATAAAGACGTAGAAATTATTGGGAAAATACAATTAGTGTTGGGCGAATAGAGGTAGTAATCACATGACTTGCATTAGTATTTTTATGATCTCAATCTGTCACGTAGAATTTTATAAAGAACTTGTGCAAGTTTATTTATCATAATCTTTTAATGTTTTATATATAAAACATCGCCTCTCATTATAATTATAATATAAGTCTCTTTTCAAAGTCTAAAAAAATTCTAGTAGATAAACTTGCAAAAATTCTCCATGAAGACGATATTTAAATAATTTATTTAAAAATAAATTATATTATATTAAATATAATTGATGTTGCCAATAAAATTATTTATATCATAAATAAAATGTATTTTTTATATATGAAAACACATTAATCTAAACAACACAGACTTTTTAATTGATAACATTAATAATTTATATATACAGTAAAAACTTCATAAATGAATATTATATAAAGGAATAAACTTTTTATAGTCATAGAAAATTTCGAACCCAACTTGATAAGTTATAAATAAGAATAAACTCCACATTGTCATAGTCCATTACATTCTCCGGTCCTGCTTTAAGTAAATATACCTCCATATAGTAATAAACGACATAATATTCAATAATATTTTTATATATATGTGATTTTCACTATGAAATTTAAGATGTAAAATACTTATTTAAAGTTATTTGTGATAGTAATTTAAACTTTGAGTGGTAAATCTATCTTTCCACTTTTGTGTAAGTTGTAGTTCATCCATATATGAATCCATCTGTTAGACAAAAAACATCTCCAGCTTATCAAGTTAGTATTTAGTTATTTTATTCAATACATATACTACATTTAAGTTATGCACATTATACTATTATGAAAAAAATATTTTTAGTATAAAACCTCTACTTAGGAGTAAACTCCCTACAAGAATATTCTTTCCCGGTCCCGATGATATGATTGTATGGTGTTTTTATTGTAATATGTATCTAGAAATGTAACGACTCAGATCATTAATGGGCCGAACCTCGACGTTAGGCCAGCGCGATTATTCATGATTAATTCTCCGAGTGGTATATATGTTGGTCTCACTGTACCAACACAAATCCTTTCCAAGCACTTTGTCCTCACTCGTACGTGAATCGGTTGACTTTCCAGTTGGTCATCCATCCTAATATTGTTCAAGAGCAAGCACGCTTAACTCTAAAGTTTCATAGATGGATTCTCGAGAGAGGAAAAAATGTGTATCTTGTTAATATGAGTAACGTTATCAATCACATTAAGTTCTTTGGGCATGACTTGAAATTATCGGTGTTACACTAACCCCCTCCTAATTCTTTGCGACGTACTTGCCGCACCATTGTCCGACCAACCGTCCACTCCTTGTGCATGGGCTTTGGGTTGACACACTTCTGATACCATTTGTAACGTTCCGGACCACTATAACTGAGCCTCGACCTTTTAGACCGGCGTGGTTACTCATGTGCGACTCTATATTGATATGTTGGTCCCACTGTACCAACATAAATCATGAATGTAATGCCCTGAAATTTCAAGTAAGTAAATAGCTACTCATATCAATAATGTGCATCTTTCTTTCGCGATCCACTTATGACTAGCTCTGGAGCAATTATAAGATAAGTGATCAATGGAAAGTCTCTCGGTTCGCATGCACAAGTGAGAATACAATATGTGGAAAAAGACTTGTGTTTGTACAGTGAGGACATCATATCACTCAGAGAGTTATCTATGAGTAATTGCACTGGTACAAAAAGTCGGAGCTCGACCCACTTGAAAAAGACTTGTATTTGTACATGTGGTCATTATATCACTTAGAGAATTACCCATGAATAATTACACCGGTATAAAGAGCCGGAGCTCAACCCACTAATAATTCGGGTCGTTACAAAATAAAAGTTATTTAGGGGCTGATTGGTATAGAATTTGAATGGGTATTTGAATGGATTTTGGTGAAATTGTGTTTGGAATGAAGTTGAAATGAAAGTATTAAAGTGTATTTTAAGCCAAATCAATGTTCATCAAATTAAATGGAGCGATTTAAATGCCATGGCAATCTGCTCCTAGTGATCGGTGAGGTGATTAAAATCTACGCACCCGGTCATATTACCTTCCTCACTAAGAGACAACTGATGCATGACAAATGGAAATAAATGATAAGAATGGACCACTAACTATATGCCAACTTACATACTTAAATGGATGAATGAGTGCAAAAGATATGTACATTGACTCGTTTATGTCCATTCCTTACTTTCCTCGAACTTGTGTCTCTTGTCTTTACAGGTCCTTCCAATTATACAGTTTAATGGAAGTGAAGGTCCACAAAAATGAAAACCAACGTAGCTGTTCTCAGCTATATGCTATAGAAAATGAACTAGTACGAACTTTGTAATTGGTATAAGATTAAAGTTTAGAGATATAATTAAAAATATTAAATTAATGTTTCGTATGAAATTTAAATTATATTTTATTAATTTAAATGATATATTTTGTACACAAAACATGTCATTCAAATTGACAAAGGTCAATTTGAATTATATACCAATCAGACTCTAAGGTACTATTTGTTATATAATTCAAATTGACAAAAACCCGGTACCAATTTGAATTGTATAACAAATCGCCCCTAAATTTTTGCATAACATAGATATTAATTTTAAAACATTCATACTTTAATTACACATTAATATGTAACAACGCATTACTGAAATTATACAAATTTAATAAATAATTAATATATTTTTCTTTAAATTCAAATTTTCAACTAAGACTATTCGATAAATCTACAATCAGATGGAAACGGATGTATGTTACTACATTAGTATGACATTTAAAGGAAAAATTAGTGCCAAAAGAGTATATCAATGAAAACCAATTAAAATGAAGGTTAAAATTGTATACATATTTAAATGATAAAATATAATATTTAACTGCATATTTAATATGACGGAATACATAAATTATTTTTAGATTATTAATTTTTAATGGGTACGGACATGGATTCTTCCCAAATGTAAACATGGGCGGTGAGTGTGTCATAGCGGCATAGGTAGCGGATTGTCATGTCTTATCTATATGTACTAGGGGGCATGGTCTCGTGTCAACTTGGGCCGAGTGCAAGTCGGTATGGGGCCTGCTTTCCATATTGGCCTATTTTGGGTCAATTAATGCCAAGTACGTTTATGATTAATGTTAATTATTCATCAAGTAGGATATTAGTATAGAGATAGTGTTTTAGATGGACTGATTCTTTTTCTTTTTTTTGATCAACCGAACTGTTGTATACCAAGTAGCCAGAAAAATTACATCACAATGTCCGGTTCTTGAATATATGGCCTCCTCGTTCGACTCCAAGCCACGACCTCTCCATCTTTATTGCGTGCCACCACTCCCATACCAATAGAGGGCGGATTCTTGATGACCGAGGCGTCGAAATTGACCTTGATAACATCACCCGATGGGGCTGCCACACGACCTGCTGTTCTGGGGGGCGAGGACGCTCAAAGTGGCCCTATGCTTCCTTATATTACTGCGAGTAAGTGACAGCAAAAGCCATGGCCTGATTTGGCTCCTTATGTCGGTTCTCATGGACCACCAAGTTACGGTTTCGCCAAATGCTCCGACAAATGCACATAAACAAATCAAGTTCTTCCCTTGATGCTTTACTTCGAACAGCTTCCAACCATTCCCAAGGACTAACAGAATCTGCATGTATCACAAAATTAGACAACGGAGATACAGCCCAAGTGACTCGAGCATAGTGACAGTCCCGAAAGACATGCATGATAGACTCAATGCCACACCCACAAACAGGACAACTATTATCAGTAACAATATGTCTAGTATGCAACACATCAAGCACCGACAAAGCTTGCTTCAATAGACGCCACACAAAAATCTTAATCTTGCTAGGTAAATTCGATTTCCAAATAAACTCCCAAGAGATGAGAGAGTCCGTGCTACTAGACCCCTGCGTTTGGGCAGCCTCTCGACTTCGGAGATATCGTGCTAAATGGTAAGCGGATTTCACAGAAAAGAATCCAATTTTAGTATAATGCCAAACACGCAAATCAGGACTAGTACTATGAAATAACAAAATCTGTACAATGACATTCACATCATCTTTCCACAGCAGCCAAGACAACATATCCCTATCCCAACAATTAGATGCCCCATCAATAAAAGCAGCCACTGGAATAGGTCCCATCTAAAGCAGATCCGGTGTAATGGGCCGAAGTAAATGGTCCCGAGGAATCCAATTATCCCGTCAAATATCGACATCTAACCCGGAGCCAATACGCCATCTTATGCCTTTCCGAACAATCTCCATAGACCCACATATACTCTTCCACGTGTACGAGGAATTAGGCCTAGCCACCGCCTCAAGCACATCACAATGTGGAAAATACTTTGCTTTCATAACACGACTAAACAAAGAGTCAGGATAGTGAATAATTCTCCACACTTGCTTCCCTAACAAGGCCAAATTAAAAGACCGGAGATCACGAAAACCCATACCCCCATCCCTTTTACTTTGACAAAGAGAATCCCACTTCGCCCAATGAATTCGATCCCTCTCCCCATCTCCCCACCAAAACCTCGCAATCAGAGACTCCACTTCTTTCAAAAGGTAGTCCGGGAGCTTAAAACATCCTATCACATACGTAGGAATAGACTAAAGAACCGACTTATTAAGGACCTCTTTACCCCACCTTCGACAAATATTTTTCATTAAAGCATTGTGTCTTACACCACACTCGCTCCCTCAACCAATTAAATACCTCTTTCTTAGACCGCCCCATCTCCGTCGGGAATCCCAGATACTTCTCATGCTTATCCACTACCCTAACTGACAGACACCCCCCTATCTCCTCCACCCTATCCCTAGCCGTATTTTTACTAAAGACAACAGTAGACTTCTCTAAATTTATTTCTTGCCCCGAAGCCAGACTATACATGTGTAACACACGGCCAATCTCCCTAGCAGCATCAGAAGTAGCATGACTAAAGAGAATAGTATCATCCGCAAACAACAAATGCAAAATCCTAGGTGCCGACGAAGATATAGAAACCCCCTCACCGCCCCACGAGCATTAACATCAGTTATCAGAGCAGAGAAAGCCTCAATACGAAATTAAAAAAAAATAAGGAGAGAGAGGATCCCCCTACCAGATCCCCCTCCCTGACTAGATTGGGTCAAGAATTGTACCATTCAAGGATACAACATAAGAAACCAAGCGCGCACACATCATGATTAGATCAATAAAAACCTGTGCAAACCCTAATCTAACCAACACACACTCAAGAAAAGACCACTCAACTCTATCATAAGCTTTACTCATGTCCATCTTTAAAGCCATAAAACAATCTTTGCCCTTGAATTTTTGTTTCAAAATATGATTTATCTCATAAGCTACCAAGACATTATCAGTAATCAGACGATTAATTAGCCACAAAAGCTGACTGAGTCTCAGAAATAACCTGGTTCATATGGGGTTTCAACCTATTAGTAATAGCCTTGGATGCAATTTTAAACATGACATTACTAAGACTAATGGGACGGAATTGGGAAATCAACTCTAGCGTTTGACACTTAGGAATAAGAATAATGTGAGTAAAGTTAAGCTACGGATCCAACACATGATCATTTAACAAAGCAAGCGCACAAGACACCACATTCTGACTAATAATATGCCACATTTTTTAATAAAAAAGAGCAAAAAATCCATAAGGATCAGGAGATTTTAAAGGGTACATATCGAAAAGTGCGAGTTTTAGCTCCTCCGGTGTGAAGACACGGGTCAGATCCTCCAGTGACTGATTCTTTAAGAATAATGTTTGGTTCAGTTGTTTTTAAATATATCCGCTATTAAATCACCATTTGAACCATTTCAACCATTGTAGACACGTTTGAATGAATTAAGATATGAAAACTATAGTGGTCATATTTAATTTGGTAATATCTAAATCCAAACCTAGCAAGCAATGAGATTTCATCTCAAGTGTCCTTAGCTTGCCAACTCCTACAAATATGGGTGGGACCGGAAAGGATTCGAAACGGAATAGGAATTGAACATTGGGTATCCTATAATTCGGAATTAAATTTATTCATTCCAATCCCGACTCTATATTTAACAGATACCCGTGATAAATCAGACCGAGATTGAATAACCCTATAGGGTATTTATTTTAATATCTAATAAAAATAAAATATATGTTAATTATAGAAAATTCATATTATACATCAAACTATGATACTTTCTCTGTTGTGATCACAACAGTATCTGCCTTTTGAGATTTTTAATAGGAATCTTTAACTTAAACAAAAAGAGCATTACAGAAATATTCAAATGAACCAACCATTCCCTGGCAACTTAGCTACTAATAATGTTTCCTGTAAAATGAATTTATGGTTACTCCCTTCTTTCAGGTTAACTATTATATAAAAGTTAATAAATATTTATCTACTTAAACCCTGGATAAAATTATTCTTTTATGATCATATTGTTGGAACTAATTCTCATAACTATTTTCTAACAAAAATACATTTTTTCGGGTACCCTGTCGGAATTTGGATATTAAGTTTTCAATTCAAATCTCAATCCGAACATGCAATATAGATTTCGGAATTTATATTTCGAGTATCCAATCCCAAAATCCCGACCCTATCAGAATTTTTTTGTATAGGGTCAGGACGGGATTGGGATTACCCGAACTCTACTCCCACCCATACCTAAAAATGATGAACACTTCGATATGATTAGTTCACCTGGTAGTTAGGATCCAAACCCAACCCGAACTTAAAATTTAATCTGAAATTATCATAGCCTAAATCAATTGTGTCACGGGTTTGAATTTGTGACCAAGATGATATTCTCCTCCCTTTTAACCAACTGAGCCACCCTTGCAGGTGACTTTGGCTTATTATTCTTTTTATTCTTTTAAGCGACGTTATTTATTATGATACACAAAGTCTACAACTTATTTAAATATTCGATCTATGAATAAACTTTTAAAAATAAAATGTTTTATTACTTTTTGTGAATCTGACTTTAAATTAAAAGAATGTTAAAAGTTGTATTAGAGTGATAATATATTGTAAATGTTGAAACATTATGGGGGTGTTTGCATGGGGATTTGAATATCCTCCATTTGACTCGATGAACAGTGATTTGGTCTAAAATACACTTAAAGTACCCCACTTAAATGTACATCCAATCAACCCCTATACGTGTAATGTGAATAAACACAATGTAAATAAAATATTCTAAAGTTGATGGGTTCCATTCATGTCGAAGTAGGTTTCTCTTTCCTTAGTACTATATTGATTTGATAGGAATCACATAATGATTAATTTGTAAAATAATTTGATGTAATAATTATACTAGTGACATTAAAAAAAACACACTACTTTTTAACAATTAATTTGAAATAAAATATCACCACGACTTTCACAAGTTTTTCACAAGTTTTTGTAATGAGTGGTGATTATGTTATGGTTTGTGTACATTACCCTCAACAATGAAAAGAAATGTGGTTCCTTTAATTTAGTGATTATTTACAGAAGGACATCCAAACCAATGACTTTTAACTTCAACACCTTACATGTACATTACATACTTTTTTACCAGAACATCAGCCACCTACAGCATCATCATCCTGGAACCGACTTGACCCGATTTCTTCCACGTCGCCCTGTCTATCCTCATCATCCTCTTTGCCACTTTCAGAGCCAGAGCTCGCATCCAACTCCTTATCTGGAGAGTCGAGCTGCACACATTCTGCAACTGAATCATGTGCCGAGCTATTCTGATCAGAATCATGACTCCAATTCGATGGTGTCATTACTTCCCTTCTCACTACATTGAATACTATGCCGTTTTGAATCCTTTCAGGCTGCAACAGATCTCCTTCGCCTATCATAATGCTCGAACTTCTATTGATCCCGTCTCTCTGATCATACTCTGTGTCCGAGGTTCGATCAGGTGTGCCAACCCTCGGCGAGCCCTGATGCATCTGATCCCTAAATCCGGTTGGGATAGAAACACTACTTGGAGGAATCAAAACGCTCCTGCCAGTTTTTGAATCATTTTCTAAATTTTGTACAAAGTCGATGAACATATCCGAGGAAGTTGTCCTCATTAATGGACCACCAGATCTCGTCCATGAGTTGAGATCGATGCTCTCGGACTCACTATCACTTCCGTCGTGCGTGTAACGATGGGGTCGCCAGTTTCTTCCTGTTGGCCCCGTGTGCCCGCCATGAGTGACATCTGCAAGTTCCTCAAGGGACCCAGTGGAGCTTTCTCGGGCAATGACATTCCAAGATGGGATCCGTTTAGAAGCGTTGAACCGGACGGTACTGGCTAGACCATGAGAAGCAGCAGCTGCTCTCTCAGCGCTTCTTTTTAGCCTTCGCATGTGATTGAGTATAGCTACGCATTCATCAAGAGCGAGTTCTATTCCACAGTTCGCTTTGATGGCAGAAAGCTTTTCCCAAGTGCATCTTCTACCTTGATTTGCTGCTTTTTGAAGTTCGGGGTAAGAGGGGTTCTGTATGATCTTTGACAGCTGCAATTAAAAACAGTACAAGGACATTCAGTTCATCATCCAATCAATATTTACACTCCATATCTGCAGACTTGCAGATCCACTTTTTTATTCTCACTGTCATTCAACAAAAGGAGAAGAAATAATATTCTGCACTGCAAAATTGAAGTTGACAAAATTACACAAGTAATCAAATGATCTGCTTATATTTTCCGTTGTCACGCACCCAAATCCCTTCTTGATTCTACATCTCCTGTTTTAACAATTACTTATTCTAGGAAAATTATTAAATTTAAAACTTCATGTACCTGAGCTAAAGTGACTGGCATTACAACAGTTACATCACCCTCCCAGTCTTGAGCAAACAACTTTGCAAGTCCGCCCATTGGAAAACCGAGCTCCAATACTTGGTTACATCGATGTTTCACCTCCATCTCAAATAGCTCGGCAAGCTGTAGTTGTAAAATAATGCAATTCATTAGCACCTCCAGATGGTACAGGTAAAAAAAAGTAAATAAATTAACCATAGTTCTCTACTACAGTACATATTTAACTTCTCATTTGATAAATACAACAGAGACGGTGAAGAAACAAACATCTATAAGCTAACTCGATATAGGACGTAGACAACAATCTGAAATCTGAATTATGTAGCTAGCAAAGAAATTTTTTACACCAACTTGAAAAAACTATCTACACAACCAAGCTTTTCAATTACACCCAAATCTCTAATTGAACAAAGCAGCCAAATATATATATATAGAAGCAATTACTTCAACTTCCAGGCTTTCTAAAGCCTTATCAGATGACAAAAGCGACGTGATAAATAAAGAAACTTGACAGAACAGTTCATACAATCACATGTCTTAAGTAACAAAACAGAACACTAACAAAACAGGAGAAGGCACATAAAGCAAAGATTACTTCAATTCAACCAATTCAAAAGCACATGTTTGCATTGGTTAGGATGTTAGGTTACCCAAAAAAGAAAAGAAAAAGAAAAAAAAAGCATACCTTTGCTGCAAAGTTCCCGCCATATGCTCTTACAATCTGCTTTATCCTCAACAAAGGTGCAATATGTGGATTCGCCTGGCTCACTATGAAATGATTTACGTTGAATAGCTCTTTCAACTGCATCATGGGAAGATCTATCTCCAGGCTGCCATCTCTCCACCGGCGTGTAGAAGTACCTGAAGTCTGGTCGGGCCCCAAATGAAACGGTGGATGATATGGCACAATTTCACCACTTCTATCCTTAGCCATCAACTCTTGAGCTTCAAAAAGACCAGGAAACGCACATGAAGCAGTCACCGCACTCCATATAACCACGTGAGGTGACGTTAAGTAGTTCAGGCACCTAGGAGGTTCGTGTTTCCTTGGGGAACAAACAGTAATCCCCAATATCCGTCCCGTCATATCATAGGCCTCTTGGAATGTTAGATTGTTTGTAAGATTTCTCAACATTATCTGCAACTGTCGGATCTCATGAACAGCACCCTGTGTCATGACCCGTTTGAAAACAGTGAATATCCCACCCATTTGATCGAAAAACTGAATAGAATGCCATGAATCTTCGAAAAAACTCTGAAGCTCAGGCCATGACCTAGTGGCGACGACTGAACACATTATAGACCCGACACTTGATCCGGCTATAATCCGTGGCAAAAGCTTATGTTCAACCAATGTCTTCACAACTCCCACGTGAAAAGCTCCCAGAGACGCACCCCCACTTAATAACAAAGCCGTTCTGCCAAACGCATGCCTCGTCTCATGCATAAAAGCAAGCTTCTCTTCTAACAGAAGCTCCTCAGAATCCGAATCACACACCATTCTTAACTGAGTAGTCACTTCATCTATGTACTCCTTTATGAGTTTTGGGACGTGCAGCCTCCCTTTATGGAGCTCAGGATTGCACATGTTGCCGAGGTTCCTAATTAAGTCGGCTCTCATGCAAAATATGATATCTCTAAGTGAGCACTCTTGACGACGATGGCGTAACTCCTGAAGCTTATTCCTCACCAATTCCTCGTCGTAAAGATTCGATTCATTCATCCTAAGAGTCTCCTTATCGAGCATTTTGGCCGCGTGTGCCCACTCCTCATAGGTCAATGCAGACCTCATCATATTCCTCCAAAACTTCCTCTTGTATGCCATCTCCGCCTTCGCCTTCACGTTAGTGCACCGCTTCAATAAGAACGCGATCAAAGTCACCATCACCAGGATCCCTTGCGGGTTCCGAGGATGAAACCATGACACTAAAGGCTTCAAGTAGTATGCCAAATTGTTCTTGAATTTCGAAAAGTACATTAATAACATCCCAAGGATCTGATGCCGCAAATGTGATATGGACTTGCAGAACAACACTCTAAATGCCACGGTTCGACCAAATAACGTAGACGGACCAATCGAAAATAGATCAACATTGGCCTCATTGCTTATATCCATCCCTTCAGCTAAAGCTAAAAAAGGAGCTAATCTCAGAACTAAATTCTACTTCTACAAATCACAATCGGAACTCTACTCGAGTAGCACGATCAATTATATGTAAGAAAAAGGAAACATGTAGAGCTCAACTTGTACTCATTTCTTTTCCTTCTAATAACAGGGGATGATCATTACAAGCATAACAAAAGCAGCAAATAAATTTACCAGCTTTGATCCGATGAGAAATCAGAAGCAATAGCAGGAGAAACTTCCAAACCTCTCAACCAGAATCGTACGCCCACAAATTCAAAAATCCCAAAAACCCTAGAATCAATCAATCAGGGAGGAAAACTGCCCAAAATAAAATCTGACCAAGATTCAATTTTGGCAATTCCCCCACGATCGGAATCGAAAAGGGTTCTTGAAAAGCTCAACAAATTGAAGAAACGTACTTAAAAAGGGGGATTAGAAGAAATCTGAGCTTGAAGGAAAGGGGAGAATTATATGCAAGGATTTGAGGTAGCTTAATTTAGTAAGGAAAAATTTAATGCGTACACGTGTTTTGCCTTGTCAGAAACGAAGAAGATTGAATTGAAATTTGGGAATGGAAAGTATGGATCGGATTCAGATCAGATAACGATATCTTCTCGTTATCCCGTTGCAGTTTTGTAAAGTGACGTTTCGGTACAAGTAGCCTAGAGCTTCAATATTTTACTCAATTCAAACTATATCTTCATACAGATTGCCCATATTGAGATAGATACTGTAATCAGTTTAGTCAGATATGGAGACGAATGATAAAGGATAAGAAGCACACGACTTCCTAATATTCAAGTAACCGACTTTTGTATCTTCCTCAATTTTTATTTTTTATTTTGAGAAACTTGTAATTTCCCTCAATTGGAAAGATCCTAAGTTTGGTTTGGTTTTGGTTTGGGCCTGGTCAAGAGAACAAGTCCAAAAGATCTTAAATTGGGTTGGAACTTGTGGGCTTAGATGGAAAGTATTGTGTTTGGTTTAGGAAAATATGTTTTGGAAAATTCACTCCAGGACCCAATTGAGGAGCAAATTTCAATAGAGAAATGGAATGTTTGTAAAAAAACACCCTAACATTACTATATCATAGAGTGTAAAACGTTATATCACAAAGTGTAAATGATACTGTTTTTATACAAAACTGTACATTTAGTGTAACGATATACAATTTTTTATTATTATATCATAGAGTGCAAAGATACAGTTGTCATCTTTTGAATTATTATTTTGAAAACGTCACTGACACATAATTCTTCCAAAAATGTTTGAATTGAGTTTACACACATATAGTAGGTACAACAACTTAAGAGGTTTTATCAGGTTGTGTTTATGTATGGAGGAATTGTATTATAGAGAGTGAGGAGGATTATAAGAATACGGGAAAGATTTTATTAAGAAGGGACTTGAATACACTCGAGAGATCATACATACTTACTAAGCTTGGATTATGCCCTGTCAACATATAGCAGTAGTTCTAAAGAATATCTCAAAAAAAATATTTTCAATATACCCTTAGATATTAACATAATTACTAAGTAATACTTAGGCTCTATTCTATTTAACTTAAAACTGCTTCAATTTAGTTTTACTTAATTCAGCTTAACTCTACTTTGTTATATTTTATACTACACTTTAGTTCAGGTCCATTCTGTTAAGTTTAGTTTAGTCCAATAAATTTCAGTTGAAGAGAACAGAGCCTTAATATTACTCATTAGTGACCCTACTATTACACATTAATGACTCTTAATATTTAAACACACCATTCTAAAATATTCACTTCTATTTTTCACAATACAACTTTAATTATATAAGACTATATTCTCTTCAACTGTAAATTTATTTAGTTCAATTTAATCCAGCTCTACTTAGTTAGTATAATTTATACTATAATTCAGTTTAGTTCAATGAATTTCAGGTGAAGAAAATATAAAATTCTAATTTTATTTGAAATGTTTGAGAGCCTAAAGCTCACAATTGAATGAGTCTGAAAACTATTGAATTTGTGAATCCTTGATAAATTCGACCCCAAAGTATTAAGTAAAATGCTACCACCCTGTTCTTATACTTTCGGGTATTGAAGTTGATGTATATATTATCAATCCGTCTAATCCAGTAGGAGTTTAGATTAGATTTCATTTTTTCTAAATATCAGTTGCGGAATTATATTTTTCATTTTCAGTATTTACTAAATGATTTAGATGAAGGACTACAACTAATATTGTTACAATTTTTTAATTATTTTATTTTCTCAATTTATGTACACATTTCAATTATTTTATTTTCTCAATTTATGTACACATACACTTTTATAGTTATTAAAATTAAACTGTACCATAACATAACATGAATTCGTAATAGTAAGACTGTATTTTTTATTTGAATATTTGTCTTTCACATGGCGCAGTGATTAGCGGAAATTAATTGACGACAGATTGTACACCGAGTCGCGTTAAATTTTGTCCTAGATGGATCTGCAGGGCCCATGATCGACTCAACGCGTTTAGACTTTTAAACAAATTTATGTGACAAGCAAAAGGTGTTCGATTGCTTCCCATGTGACAAAATTATTGATTAGCTGGAGTACTACACTTTAACAAAATTCAATTATTTTCTCTTTCCGACATGCATACTAGAGAGGTGCATTTTTAAGGATTAATGAGAAAAGCATTAATAATACTACTAATCATAATTTGAATTAAGTATTATTATGAATAGCATAAACTTAGAGACACTTAAAATTGATGAATGTAGAAACAAAAGGTAAAAAATGATTTTGGTAAAGATAATTTATTTCTCTACCAACTCACTTTAATAACTCGATTGTATACGTAGCTCACATTAATATTTTTACAAGGAGCTGTCATGACTCGTGATCACTGACTGGACAAAATTATGCACGTGTCATGACATAAAATTTTATCTTCATGACTATTAAATCTCTCTATCTTAACTAATCTAAAAACTTGATTGAGACTTGAAATTCTTTAACGTTAAAATTCTTCCTAAAAATATCTTAATTTAAACTTGAAATTCTCTTGAAATGTCTTACTAAATTAACGTGATCACGATCACACTTGGCATCGCAAGGTCTTTCACCCTAACCTATGGTGGTATCTTAGACATGATTGGGCACCAATCAGATTATGACTGATACTCTTGAAATTGCCACAATAACTTAAAGTGATGTTTCGATAACACCTTGATGTTGGAATGATCAATTATCTTCCATGTCGAAGATGGCTCCATTGCTTGAACCAAGCGTGCCTGCCAGGAGCTGGGCCTCGGCTCTTGGATGCACGGGTTGCTCTTAAGTTTACTATGCATGAGTTTTAGGTACCCGGATAGATCTGGCTACAGATTAGCCAATAAATCCAAATACCCGTATGCACGGTATAAGGCTTAGAACACCAAAGAGGTATTCTACTAGATAAACTCCAGATTTACACGATCACAGTGCTAAAGAGCACAAGCAACCATATATCTCTAGACAGAGTAGATCGGCTAGCACACAAGAATACACAGCCACCTATCCATGAGACTTCCCGCAACCAAAGAGACGCCTACTCTCTAGGATTTAATCCCGGGGTATACTTAAGTACTAAACAGTATACCTCCTCGAGGCATCTGCCGGAGAACACTATGTTCTACTCATAAACTCATCTTCACATTCATCATTAAACTGAGAAGGGGTTGAGGTATTTATAACCTCTACAACTACTATGTGCTTGACCCATTAATAATCCTCTAACCAGATCTTCTACTTAGCTAGCACGAATTACCATATACTAATTATTCTTTCTAACCAAGTAAACTTAACTATTAAGACAATATCTAATAATATCTAGCTACTAAATATACCGACGGACTACGACCCATGGGCCAACTAACTAATTAGATCCAATACATAATAAAGTACATATACGAAAACGTGGGTTCGTATCATATCCGCCCCCTGGAATGGACCTTGTCCTCAAGGTTCACTCAAGTTCTTCCATTCCTCAAGTGACAACAATTGTACATCTTCAATATCTCGAACAACCCGACCCTCCACGTCGACTCTAGACACGAGCTTAGGTACGTAGCTTCCCAATTGTACCACATCCTATCAATATCAACCTGATCACAAGGTTGTCAACATAAGCTCACGTTCTCGCACATAATTTGTCACTTGATGCTCATCTTTTCAAGGAGCTTGCATTGTAGAGCATATCAAGTACACAGAGTCATCTTCTTCATCTCGAGTCTCTCTCGACTTCGAAGATTGTTATCAAACTTGAGCCATCGCTAAGTCCTCTCCATAGTAGTCATCACGAGTACCAACCCATGTCTCTCTAGAATAACATCTACTCCAGATGTCATAGACGACACCCATATGAATTCACACCATTAAGGTTCCCTTTTTCCTTTCCATTCTTCAACTCCTTCATGAGAGGTGCACACATAATTCTAGAAAATCTTCTAGACTCACCACACTCCCATCAATCACCAATGGCAGAGATAAACATATGTTGTAGTTGACACTACACCTCGGACGAGAAATCTTTCAGATGCATTCTCTTTTATTTCTTTGTCCCACAATAACGACTATTATTCTCTCCATCTCTACTTCATCCCAACAGATAGACATCGCAATGACCAACTAATCTTCCTTCATAAATTATAAACCTTGTGCTAAGAAGGAAGTACATGATTTACCTATTTCTCGGCTTTGTCCATCCACTCTTCACGTCTACTCCTTAGTAGAGTCTTCTTGGCCTGTTTGATTCAGAATTGCTAGAACCATCATGAATGTCGATACACTCGACTCCCCTTCTCATGAATTCATCCTCATATAGAATCTGATGCTCTCGAAATATTCCACCAATACCCATCACAAAATTACTTTCTTTACATGACATATAATTCCCAAGATGTAATGAACTTCTCAATTACAACTTGAGCCACCGAATTATAGACATGTTTAGAAGCATTCACCTCGTCACTTCCACAGAATATATCTCAAGCATATATGATCCACGATTTTTTCCAATCATTCACAACTTTACCAAACCATAAGGTCATGTTGCAAATTCCCAAGATTCTTCAATGAAGTACCCAAAAATCACATTGATTTAATATTTCTTGAAGAAATCGGTTGCAGACTTCGACAGTACTCATGGTCATGTTCAGGTACTCCAAATCCGATCTCCACCGTTCGAACTCTAGGATGCTCAATTGTGGAACTTCTGTCAAAATTTCAGCACCATCTAACGGTTAGATTAGCGGTAATTGCAATTTTTATCCGGCTGCACAGTCCAGGGAATTGTCCACGGAAACTATCTTCCGGACAAGGTTTTCACCCGATCTACGCGATTCAAGTCTCCCTCAAACCCTAGCACCTTATACAACTTCTTCAAGCTAATTCTCACCGTTCTTGGAACCCAAATCAACATCCAGATTAAGTACATACCTTATTGGAGTCGGTTCTTTTCTTTCTTTCTTTCTTCCTCTCCCTTTCTTCCTCACGGCTGCTCTAGCCGCCTTTGTAGCAGCAGCGGAATCGCTTCTCCAAGTCGCTTGGAGTCGCCGTGGCTGCTCTGCCTATTGCTCGGTGGTGGATCATCAGATCTGCCTCCGGCCTTGTCGTTCTACGCAACAGAAGTACTTTTCTTTTTTTTTCTTTTGTAGCTAAGCCTTCTTCTTCTCCAATGACACAATCTCGATTGGCCCACTTGCTACACCAGGGTGGTGCAACCGTACCGTGTTGCTGTCGACTGACAACAACGCCACTGGCCGCGCTGCGCGACTAGCCTAGCGGAGGTCGGTGACCTCAGCTTTCCTTCCTTCCTCCGATGGATGTCTATCCATGATCGGAGACTACCTTTTCCCCATGCATGAAGCTCCTCCATTCTTGAACCACCAAATCCACCGGAATCTGGTCCTCTTTGCTTTCGCAAAGCTCCGTTTGAACAACATCTTCTGATTCTTCTCCTCCATAGCTCGTCAAATCGGCTATCTGAGATCGATCCTCCAGAAATTGTGTCTTCGCCGTATCCAAGGATACCGGTCTTCCTTGCTTTCGCAAAGCACGTGTTGGATAAAATATTACCTTAACCCAAGCCCAAATGATGGACTAGGATCTAGATACCAAATGTTAGGTACCTGGATATAGGGGTGAGCATCGGTCCAGGCCCGGACCGAATTTTATGAATTTTCACATGCCGAGGCCCGGACCTAAAATGGTTCGGTCCAGGACCGGACCAAATCGAAATTTTCGGTACGGTCCGGGCCAAGACCGAAAATTTAAAAAAAATTGGGAATATCATATCTCTGAATTCAAAAAACTCCAAAATTTCCAGATCTCTTTGTCTATGTCAATCTATTTTGAACCTCTCCTCTTTTAACTATTTCTTTTGCTTTTGGATTGATCTATTTCTTGCACGGCGGCTTGAAGGTAGAGGCGGAGATGTGGTGGACGGAGGCTGAGCAGTGGTGGCGATTGGTGAAGGTGAGCAGCGGAGAGAGAGAGAGAGAGAGAGAGAGAGAGAGAGAGAGAGCAGTGGAGAGTGGAGACAGAGGAGTCGTGACTCGTGGTGACGGAAGAGAAGAGCAGAGGAGAGGCGTGGCGGCGGAACCGCGGAAGAGAGAGGAGAGGCGTGGCGGCAGAAGAGAAAGAGCAGAGGAGAGGCGTATGTCGGTCTGTGGTGGTGGAAGAGATAGCGGCGAAAGAGAGAAGAATAGAGGCGGAAGGTTTGTGGCGGAGGGGAGGCTCGGAGTCGGAGGTGTGGTGCATGCTGCCGGGGGTGGAGGAAGAGGTGAGCAGTGGGGAGGATCAATTTCAATTGGGGTTAGGGTTTTACTAAGAGAAAGGGAAAAATTATATATATATATACTCTAATCAGTCCTGGTCAGTCCGACACGTAATTTTCTGGTATTTGACCCGGACCGGACCAAGGACCGAGAAATGTAAATTTACAATATCGAGGCCCGGCCCGAGGCCCAATTTTTCGGTCTGGTTAGAGCCGGTATTTCGGTCCGGTTCCATTTCTCTCACCCCTACCCGGATAGATCTGGCTTGACCTATTAAGAATCTCCTAACTAAATCTTCTACTTATCTAGTAAGAATTATTATATACTAATTATTCTTCCTAACCAAATAAACTTAACTATTAATATCTAGCTACTAAATATACCAATGGATTATAATTTATAACCCAACTAATTAATTAGATGTAATACATAATAAATTACATATAGAAAAAGACGTGGGTTTGTATTAAACAATATAATAAGTCCCAGTTAGTTTAACAACTTTAGAAAGTGTAAAACAACTTTAGAAAGTGTAAAACAACTTTACAAACTCGTGTTTTTTCTTTTTTTTTCTTTCTTTCCATG